>MNCI01028574.1:379933-390967 GCA_015680685.1 Gnetum montanum | reverse complement strand
GCTTCTAGGAGTTTAAGGGTGAGAGACTAATTGCGATGAGTAACCGATTCCTTGACTAGCCGTACACATGCATAGATGCTCGTAATCAAGTCGTACTCACACCACGCTACGAAAGAAATAAATAACATTAATTAAATAACAAATAAATAAACTAAGTGAATGCTGCAATGATGAAGTAATCTTGATCTTTATTGCCAGTCATGTGCGTGTCCAAGTACAGCACACTCGAATAAAGACACCGTACAATTACATTCACCACACTGCAGGAAAACACGGGAAAAAATCTAACTCTGGAGGGATCAAACTGCCAGAGCTTCGCTACTCTAAAACTGGGATTTTGAACAAGGGAGAGCCGCGTCTTATTTATAGATATGGCGATGGAATGCGATATCACGTACGCGATATCGTAGGGAAAGATGCGATATCGCGTACGCGATATCACGGGGGATGCGATATCACGTCGGCTACGATATCGCGTCCTGTGCGAACTGCGTCTCATCAACTAGGAAATGGCCTTTTAGGTGATCATATATGTAGATGTCATATCTATCATCTTTATTTGTAGTTGAGTCTATAGCCTCACTTTCTGTAGCCATTTTTCTTGGTTGCCAAAAGTGTTCCTAGTGGTTTCTTGGTTCTAGATCCTTTGTTTATTGTGATCACTTGGGTTGTTTTGCATGATCTTTTTCTCAACCATCTCAATGAGAGTTGTAACATTTTCATATATCCATTCTGACATCCTATTAAACTCTACTTCAAGTTCATCAATATACTTCTGTATCAACAAGGTTTGTTGTGGGACCACCTTATCAAGAGCGACCTCTTTCTCCTTACCATAGATATGGACCTGCTTCTATTGAAGAGTTGGATCCTAGTGATATTTCTTAACATTCTTCCATTTACATATCTCTCCTTCTTCTTTTATCACACGCTCGATTAGTTCTTAAATTTGGGGGGGATCGTAGCTCATATAATTAACTTGTGGCATACATCCCAAGGGTCTCCCTTGTTTCATTACAAATTCCATCTATGATATGGAAAGTTGCCTTTCCTTGAAGAAACCATGGCTTGGGCATCTATTCAGTAGGGAATAATATCAATCTAAGGCCATATCCAAGGGCTCATGTTGTTCTTGTCTCCATCCTTGGATTTATCTTCTCAAATTGGACACCCTTGCAGAGGTTTGGTATTTCTTGTTGAGAGGTTCTATCATTGTGGACCATTGTCAAATTGAAATTAGTTTCAACAATCAATACCACACGTCAAATTTATTGATTAATTTCCTAGGAAAGAGCTTAAAATTTTTTCATCCATTTTCAATGTTATGCCAGACACAGGCATCATGGAAGGCTTGTATATGATGTTGTGGATTCAAATCATGACCTCCTACAAATTTAGGAATATTATTAGTGTCAAACCTAGGTAGGCAACTCCCTTTTTGATGCCTATAAGATATCTTAACTACCACTGTTATGTGTATTAGACTTCTAGTGGCCAACAAGGATTCATAGTCATCGTCTAGGTTGTAAGGGAAACTTCTATTTCTATTTGTTTGATCGTGATGATGTTTTCTATGTTCATGTTGATGTCTTTGATTTCTTTCATGGGTTCAATCTCTGTTTTTATGCTATCCCTTTAGTGGAGCTTTATTTTCATACCTACATTCATCTTCATTAGAACTAGTTGTTAAAAGGGAAAAGGAAGATGAGCAATTAGAAGGATTGTCATGGCTTCTTTGGTGTTCACCAATGTCCTTCAATTTAGTATTTCTCGATTCCAATGAGGTCTTAGGCCTTAAGGCCTTCCATGATCTAGGACTTAGTTCATCTCCTCTAGGATTGTTTGCCTAAGGTGAATGTAGTCTTTGAGTATCATCAAAGTGGTCATGAACATATGAAACCCCTACATAAGGTTGGTCACTCCAATTTTCTTCACCATATATCTCGTTAGTTCTCCAATGAATGTTTTTGTTATATAGTGCATTATTTCTTCCTTGTGAAATAGACATTGTTTTTAATTAATGATGTGTGTGATTTAATATTTTTTGAAAGATATATCAACAATGCATTATAGCAACCATGTATAATATAACTAATCTAGATAACTAGCACCATCCTTGATAATGACACCAATGATGAGTGACAAGGTATCTGTATGTCCAACCATACGAATCACAAGTGTTCACACATGATCGACTTGAATTCTATGGATGGGACTAGTTGTGCATCTAGATCATTATGCTTTGATCGTAGTTCATTGTCTTCCCACTTAGATTAGTGATAGCTTAGTTATCATGTATGGTTTAGTCCAAAGTGAGGCATATGATGGTGTGTCTACTTCTACACTACTCCTAATGACAATAAAGGAATAAATTGGTTAATCTAATGAATAATGGAAAGTAAAACCTAAACTAATCTATGTGCAATGAGTACTTGTTCCTAATTGTCTGCACATGTCTTGGACTTCATATAACTACCCTTAGGGTTGCCAAGTGTATGTCACTAGGCTTGCCAAACAATACACTACTAGGTTACCAAGTAATTACACTTAAGTGCTTGTGATTAGCCATACTCATTTTGCTTAATAACAAGGATCGTAAATAGCAATAAATGGAAACATTAACTAAGGAGAATAGTAAATAATTAAGCAATTAAAGTGATAATAAATCTAAGTGGATGTTGCAATGATGGAAATAATCTTGATATTTATTTCTGATCATGTAACATGTCCAAGTATGCCACACTCGAATAACGGTGCCATACAATTACAAACATCACACTATGGGCATGCATTGGAAATAAAAAAACTAAAAATTAACAATCTATGAATGACTAACTGAAAATTTGAAACTACAACTATCCCCCAACCATGCACTCAAGTGTTGTATTTATAGGCTAGCATAGAGGAGATGATATCAAATATCCAACATTCTTTTATGGGCTTGATATCGAGTATCTGATATTGAGGGTTCGATACCAAATATCCAATATTGAAGCTAACACAATTATGATTCATCAACTACCCTTCCAAGACCCCACCTTGATAGGATGAGCATCAAGCATCTAGGTGAGGATCCTTAATGGAGTAATAGATTTCTAATTAAGAATCATTACTTAGAGCCTCAATGCTCATCTCACTAAGAGGGCTCCTAGGAGGTCAATGAATGAGCAAAAGCCTAACCTCTTTAAGTGGTTCTGTCCAAGCTCAAATCCATGTATTTCAACTTTAGAAATAAGCATCCAAAAGATCATTACCTAGAGGCTTAATGCTTATTCTACTAAGGAGGGCTCCTAAAAGGGTCAAGGGATGGGTAAAAGCCTAACCTCTTTTAAGTGGCTACCAATTACTGATCTCAAATCTATTAACTAATTTCAATATAAGTTTTATTATACCTTCATTAATCATTTGACCAAAAGAACCCTTAGAAAGAGCTTCCTTATACATGTTAAAAAAATCTACATCAATATCATTCTAAAATTCTTTTATAAATATCACAAAGTAGATTTTCTAAACTAGGAGATTTTCTATTAATTGTAGAAAATAAAACTTCCTTAAAATCTTACATAGTTAACGTGTCATCTTATGAAATGAAGTTTTTGAAGAACTACGATATCAAATATACGGTATCGTAGCTTTGATGTTGTAGCACATGCTACATTATCATATATCCGATATCACGGTATGCATGCCAGCCTATAAATACAGCACTTAGGCACATGGATCTGCATAAGTTTTTAGTTTGTCGTAGTGTAACTCTTGTAGTTTGTTTTCTTGAATTTAGTTTTTAGTACTTAGAAGTGTGAATGCCCATAGTGTAGTGTGACATAGTGTATGAAGTTTTTATTCGAGCATCTTGTACTTGGGTGCAAGTGTGACTAGTGATAAAGATCAAGCTATTTCATACTATTACAACATTCTTCTAGTTTACTATTTTACCTAGAATAATGTTTACTTTTCCATGCACTTTACTTTTACTGTTGTTAAGCAGAATGAATACAACTGATCTCAAGTACTTAAGTGTAATTGCTAATAACCCAGTAGTGCTATTGGTTTGCCCAATAGCAAAGCACTTGGTAATCCCAGTAGTAGTTACACAAAGCCCAAGGTGTGTACAGAAGGTCACGATTGAATACTTATTGCCTTAGGATAGAATAGATTTGTTTATTGTTTTAGTTAGACTTAGCATTAGAAATTACTTTCACTTATTACCATGTTCACTAGAAGCCAATTGGCCAAACAACATCAACATATCATATACCTCACTGTGAGCTAAACCATACACATAGACTTCACTAGATCCACTTGGAAAGACAACAATCTTGAACTAAAACTAATTACTAGCATACTCACATTGTCTCATCCATGGATTATGATATGGTTGCATGTGAAACACTTGTGACTTGTATGGTTGGGTGTTGGATTGCTCCATCGCTCATCATCATCCTTTTACAAAATGGAGTAAGAATATGTGGGAGTCATAGATAAATAAAGGTTTAAAGCCTCTTTATCAATATATTGTGAAATAAATACGTATGAATAATGATTAAGAGAGCATTTAAAATATCTACCAAAGTAGAGAGAATCTCACTATTAACATGAATTTCATTTTATTTGATAACTTAATGTAGGGACTTTTAAAAATTTGATGAATTATTTTGAGGCTCTATCCCCTATATTTAACCAAAATAATTGATGCTTAAGTAAATCACCTTTAGTTTTCTGGTCTTCAAAATTTGTTGCAACTATTGGAGGCTAGCAAGTTATTAAATACTTTCATTATGAGGGATATGAGATAAGTATTCTATAAGTTGATAAATTTTATGTCTAGTTTCAAGGGCAACCACTTGAAACGTTTTAGTAAGCATTTACCAAAATATCTTAAAAATTTAACAATGTATATAATAATTTTTTTCCATTGTTCAATGAAGCCATCAAAATTCATAGGTGTTGAACCAAGTTCCAATCATGACAAAAAGACATCTAAAAATTTTTTATTGCACAAAAAAGAAATATTGATAATAAAAAGTTTAGACCAAAGATTCACATAGCCTATCCTTTAAATAAAGAACTTGATAGGAAGATGTTATGATAGATTACATTCTAGATGTGCTTGATCAAATAAAATGTACTCATACAGAAAGCATAAATTAAGGCAAGTAGAAAGATAAGCTCTATCAAATTTGTAGAAAATTTTTAGCAAGCCAACTTTATAGTTAAATCAAATGAATCAAACAGGACCTTTATAATTGCAACCAACATTAGAATCTAAAAGTGTAAGCCTATTTCAAAAGAAGGTCAAACTATTCATTAATATTATTGAAAGTAAAAAGCATCCCTCTTAATTTACCAAAGGCATTTTCTGACATTAAAATATCCACAAATCAACCAAGCAACATGAGGAAGATCATTGTTAAGTTGAGTCCAATACAAAGCTCTTTTTTTTTGGAATCATATGAAACATATATATTGTAGATAATAAAATCAAACCAAAAACATTCAAATGAATCCAAACATTTGTTAGAATTTAAGTTAATCATAATACACAATTATTAGTTTCGTAACCCTATATGGTAATTCTTAACCTTCTATGTCAATTTGTAACTATTTGTAAAGTTGTAATGTTAAACTATGAACCATCATAACCTTGCTTAAGAAATAATGAGCAAGCATCATTAAAGTTAGGAAGTGTGGAAAGTGTGTAACCATGAGAAGAGAAAATATGTAAGTAAGAAGAATAAGCAAACTAGAAAGATAGTTGTAATTTAGAGAAGAAGAAAAAAGAAAAAGAAGTCTAAAATAATGAATGATTGAGCATCATAAGAAGTAAAGATGAAGAAGTTATGATGATCAACCATAGTAACTTATGATGAACTTCGTAACTGAATAGTCAAAGGTGTAATTGAGCATCCTTTTCCAAAGAAGTAAATGTGCCAAGTAGACTTAAATGTGAGTGAGAATCTAGTTTCCTAAAGAGGAAGAGAAGGTTCACAAGTTGAGCTAAGCTTAAGCCTAATCTAGTTTTTAAAATATGATGCAAAGATCACTTGAGAAGCTTTGTTGGAGTAAAGAAAAAGCTACAAAGAAGTGTAGCTAAGTTGTATGCAAAGTTTGTGCACAAGTTGATCAAGGATGTCTATAGTTTCCATCACAAGTCCAAAAATCATTGTTGTAAATTATAATCTATCATGTTCATAGATAACTTTAATTACTAATTATGATATGAAAAAATAGGTTGAGGAGTCATGAGGCTAAGTTCTTAACCATAAGATCCTTCCTTAAATATATTAAAGTTTTCACAAAACTCTAGCAAAATCTATGTTTAGAAATAGAACCAAAATCAATGGTACAAGGAGAATATTTTTAAGTAAGATAAAGGACACCACCCTCTTCCACCTTCATGATTAGTAAAGAAGTAACATCTTCTAAGTATAAAAAAAATTAGCCAGTAAAGTCAAATTAAAACCATAATTTTAACTTCTTGAAGATACGCAACATTAGAATTCTGATAGTAATATCACAATAGCCTATTGTCAAGGGTTTGACAATTCCCAAACATTCCAAGAAATGAACTTCATGAAGGCACAACACCCAACTTAGGTCCTTCTTCAATATCCATCATAAAATTATGATAATTAAATTTACTCAAAATTAAAAACAATTGGCTTATATTTGTAATGAGTCATATTCTCAAGTTTTTACACTTTAGGATTGCTATATATGATGTGTTACTTCATTCTCTCTTAGACACCTTCTAAAATCACCATATAATTTTTAGGAATTTGAGGTATTTCTTAGATAGTAGNAACATATAGAGGAATGTTTTTGTAATAAAAAATTTCTTATCTTTTGTAATGCATGTTTTAATTATTATAAGTTTGATTCCATTAGGTAGCACAAAGTTATAATTTTTTTTTAAAAAGGTCCATAAAAGAAATTCTAAAACCAGTTCGATAGATCCAAAGGGTCTTAGGANACCTAATGGAATCAAACTTATAATAATTAAAACATGCATTACAAAAGATAAGAAATTTTTTATTACAAAAACTTTCCTCTATATGTTAGCTATATAGAAAGAGGTTCTTAAATTTAATTCTCCACAAACCCATCAAATTGACCAAGTAAAGAAACCTTTGTTTTTCTTAAAAAGAAATAACTCTCTCAATCATACTAGCAAAGAGAGACAAAAACCATATGCAAATTGAAAACTTAATCAAAATGGGTAAAATCTATTTTTGTACTTTATTAAGATTAAAGGCTTTTTGCCATTTGTATAAAACTAAAAAGGTGAAGTATTCATAGTAACATTTTTTGTTTGGTCTTCTGTTTCAAACTGAAAACAAGAAACCATTGATTAAATTCAAAACAAGGGCATTGCAAATACCTCTACAATCCAATGAGATCTCATTCAATCATTCAAAATTGATAGAAGTGAATCTTTTCAACAAAAAACCCCAATAGCATTGTGGTTTTAGAAATCCTAAATAACTATGTTCAACAAATCATCTAGCAGAATGAAAGGCCTGAGATTCATTTTCTGTTTTATAGAATTAAACCATATGCTCTTATTTGCATCTTTAGCCAAATCTTCTATGTAAACCATAGGGCTTGTAAAGCAATGACTGTTTGCATCAAAAGAAGTTCACATATGCTTATCCAAGGTCATTAGAAGAGAACTAGATGACTCTACTGTTAGGAGAAATGATGAAAGACTGATTTCAAATAGATGATACTGTTAAAAAAATTGATATCTTGATGATCATGATCATTTGATACATGGGTAAAGACCCAATGCTCCATTGTTTGAAGCATGTGTTTGTGATGTCATGAGTAAAATTTTGCAATTTGTCACTGAGATGATACTTATCAGGTAATGATTAAAAAAATTAGTTTGTTATGATGCCTGAATTACAATTGTTATCAGCCCAAAAATTTCAAACAAAGAAATAATCTAACTTTTTTAAAAAACAACACATTATAACCATTCATTTTGTATCCTTCTCAATTTTTTTTTTAAAAACGGTGCAGTGTAGGAATAGAGAATATATTACACTAATGACAACATCAAAAATTGCATATGCACTGTAACGATGACATCAAATATTGTATATGCCTTTAACTGGCAAAATGAGAAGAAATCTCTGGAAGTTTTCCCTTGCATGAAAACTGCAACCAGCATTCGACATTTTTATCCTAAAGTAAGCCAAACAATTTAGGCTTGCTTCCGCTTACAAAGTGGCCACAAAAGATTTTCACTGGAGTAGAACAAAATTCAAAGTATTCATCAAATATTTGGATTTTTAATCATCCGGCCCTCTTTCCAGTTTTTTAACATCTTTTTTCCACATATTTGCAGAGGTCTTCATAGATGCAGCCAGACCATTTTTAATGATGCTGATACTTTGGTCCTCTCCTGTTCTATGAGAGGCTTCGCCTATTTTCATGATACCCAAGAAAGAATTCACAGTGGGATGAGCTCTAGCACTTTCACATCTCATTAACGCAGGTTTATTTACAATATTTATTTTGGGCTGTTGCTGCTTGGCCTGAAGTTCTGACTTTCTAACATCTGCTTGAGAAAGAACCTCTGAATTTGAATAGAAGGGACACACTCATGGCTAATAAATAATGATATTACATTGTGCTCATCAATTCTTTCATGTCCAATATCCATGCAACGAGAAGGAACCTCTGAATTTGCATGGGAAGGGACACAATCATGGCTAATAAATGATGATATTACATTGTGCTCATCAATCCTTTCATGTTCAATATTCATGCAACCATGGTGAGAATACATACCATCAGTTGTTTTGTTGTTTTGACATACAATTGATGGTTATCATTTGACAATTTGTTTGTCAAGCCGATTATACTTTCTATGTCAGCATTTTTGGACTCGTTATAATCTTGCAAGGAATCCTCCATTAGGCCAACATGTGGAAGTTGTTTGTCAAGCTTCATCACATTTGCAATTGTTTGATCCAAACATGTATTTTCTGTTTCTGGGCTCCCTCGTTCATCTGGGCTTAGTTTATGGTTCTCTTCCCCTAATGGATTACAGCCTTCCTCCTTTTTCACTGCATTATAGTCTCTAATTCCTGATCCAGTCTTCTACCTTGCCCTAGTTTTGCAGATGTTCTGCAAACCTAAAATTTGTACCTGCTGCTAGGTTATCTCCCACAGATTTAGCCTGTTCAGTTCTTACTCTTTCATCGCCTCTATACTCATAACCCACAACACNCAGTTCTTACTCTTTCATCGCCTCTATACTCATAACCCACAACAACCAGCTTGCTGCTTAGCGTGTTTGAATGGCTTGATATTTGCTTTGATCTTCAGCTTGGACAGTGTGTGGCTCTTCAAATTCTGTGCCTCCTTTGACGACATCATCTAGCTCATTGGCTAGTGGCTTGACATCAACAATAGGGGAAATAGCTGGTAAATCTGAATCCGAATCAGGTAAGTTGGCTGTTCCCATTTCAATGAGCTTTAAACTGTCATTATTACCACAGTTGTCACTTCTATGTTTTTTCTTGACCTCTTCCAAGTATGGATGTAAAAGTGCCTTCAAATCCTCTTTGTCCTTACGCTTTTTCATGAGATTCATTTCAGGTGCATCACATGAAGCCTTATGTGCTTCCAGTGTGGCAAGGAGTGTTGTACATGCAGCTTGGTTAAGCCTGCCTTCCTCTTTGTACATAACACTCCTGTAATAAAAAAAGGAATCATTTTAAATGTGCTTTAAATTAGAGTATATGAGTGATAATCACTAGACAGGAATGGAATGTTAAAACGTATTGATGCATGGCATCTGTGCTTCGGATCACTGTCTGTACTTTTCCACCTTCCTCCTCTGCTTGATAAGAGCACATTCTATATCTAAAAGTTGAGCCTCATTATGCTCTTGTAGTTCTTTCAGCTCACATTCTGTTTGTGACAGTTCTTTCCTTAAAATAACTTCCTTCACCGTCACTTTTTTCAATCATTGTTCTTTAAAAAGAGATCTCAACAATGTAGATACCTGCAATATGAGCTGCTCATTTTTGTTTTCCTTGTCTTATACCCAGTTTCCTTTTATTTTTCGGTACTGGGTATTCAATATAAAATGTGAACAACAAACTAAGAGAAGCACAGAATATGTATCACAAATAATGTCTACGGTACTCCAGTCCTTTATTTATAAAAATACCAAATTCTTGCCTTGTCTTTGATTTGTACAGTGGATCAATTCTGCAACAATGGTTCATGTTCCTTGATTTCCTTTCAATTACCAGGCCCAAACATCAACACCCCACGTCTAAGGGCTTCTTCTTCCTCAGCGTTCCATCTTTTTCTAGCTGGTGAAGCTGGAAAAAAAATCTGGCTTCTTTAGTAATTATTTACCCAACAAAAGTTTTTTTAAAGAAAACAATTCTGAAACTCATTAGTTAAGGAGTTTAGGTCCAATTACAAATTAAAAGAAATTCAATATAAAGGTGATGAGTCGCATTTTGGGCGATCGCGATATCGCGTGCCCGTCTCCTCACCTATAAATAAGAGGTAGACAGATCAGTTAGGCATCAAATAGAAAAATAGTAAGTCAGTTTAGTTTTCATTTTTCTCTCAACCCTTTTCCTCCCAGTGTATGCCCACAGTGTGGTGATTGTAATTGTACGACATCCTTATTCGAGTGTGATGTACTTGGACATGCACATAATCAGCAATAAAGATCAAGATTACTTCATCATTGTAGCATTCACTTAGTTTAATTAATCATTTAATTATTATTTACTACTTTCTTAGTTAATCTCTTCTCACCTTAAACTCCTGTTAAACGCGGAATGAGTACGACTTGATTACGAGCATTTAAGTGTGACTACTTGGTAACCCAGTAGCGTACCTAAGATCTGCGCTTGGTAATCCCAGTGGTAGTCATGCACGAAGTCCAAGATGTGTACAGATAATCAAGGAACAGATGCTCATCGCACTTAGGCTAGTTAGATTCTCTCTCACCCTTTCTCTCTTAACTTAGTGAATATTACTTTCCATTGCCTT
>MNCI01028574.1:354425-379619 GCA_015680685.1 Gnetum montanum | reverse complement strand
ATCAACATTTACAAGCCTTCTACGATGCTTGCACATGGAACAACATTGACAACGGTTGGCAAAAACTTAAGCTCTTTCCTATGACACTCGTTGGTCAAGAAAAAGTATGGTATAGATCGTTAAAACCAAATTCAATACGACATTGGCCAACAATGGTAGAACTCTTTAACGAAAGATGTCAAACCTACACAAGAGTGTCAACCTTGAGGAAACAAATCCAAGAGTGGAAACAAGCATAACATGAACCCTTGGACATGGCCTTAGAAAGATATTATGCATTGTTAAACAACTGTCCAGGCCATGGGTTCTCCAAGGAAAGGCTAATGTACTATATCATTAATGGGCTTCGTGATGCAACAAGAAAGACCCTAAGGATGTATGCCCAAGGACAACTATATGAACTACAAACCTATCAATTACAAGAGCTTATTAAGCGGGTAGCAAAAGAAGAAAGAGAAATGGCTAGATGGGAGAGTGTTGAAAAACATCCATGGGACCAAAATCTCAACTTAGCAAAGGTCCATGATCATAAAAAGGAGAAATCAACCAATCTCAAGGTGGAAGAACTATCTTTGCCAGTACAACAATCATTAGAAAAATTCGAGGCAAAGATTAATAAGATATTGGAATGGACATATAAAAAGTGTGGATAATCTAATGACATTATTGGAGATAGAGTTTTGACAACCCAAGAAGCAGGACAAAACCTTAGACATTCAAAACGAAGAGATAGAGAAAATAAGAGCTCAACTACCAATCAGACGTATGAATGTAACATTTTCCTGTATGATAACCCCAAGGGCTAATGCCCAATCTTGCTACACTTATATGAGCATTGGGGAAACACGTTACATCTAGAGTTCGTACAGAGATACTGTGTTTGATCACAGTTGCAGCAATCTCAATCGTGGGGGAAGCCACCCTTGAACTAGAGACACCCTTCGTATCATCCGAATCCAAACACTTATCTAGTTCAACATCTTGTTTTCCCAACTAGGTCAACATACTCTATCTCACCACATTATCATTCTCCTCAATACTATCAACCCATACCTTCAACACAACCACCACCTTGTGTATCCTACACTCCTTCTCATTTTCAACATTCTTATCCTTTCCCTCCTTCTACATTGCCACCAACTGTTTCTAAGGTGTCTGCACCACAACAACAACCTCAGAACGTTACTTGTGCTACTGTCTCCAACAATAGTGAGAAACCTCTTCAACATCAAAGGCATCCCTTCTTTAGAAATGACCCTAGGAAAGGACAACAGAATTCCGAGGCCACTGCATTCTCCAACTTAGCACAAGTCCCACACTGTGGTGCACCCTTATCTTCGAACCCAATGCCTCATGTTACTTTATCAGGGCCACCAATTAACACTCCAACAACCATATGGCCCAATGAATACAACCATGGAGAGCAACACCCCGATCCTTGCATACCATCGTATGGTCACAAGTATCATAGTGGGTCAACTCTTTATCCAAGAACCACATCTTATAAATTGCCCCACTACGCTTACTATAATCAAGTGTGTGAACCCCAATGGGGCAAGTATGGCCAAGTTCCAATACATGCAAGGATCCTCATCTTTCATTTATTAATCTTTGCCATGCTCAACCGTTTAGTTATGGGGGATATCCCTCATTCTAATAACAAGCAGGGTTAATAAATATTTTTAATTTTATTTAATTTTACAATTTTTGTTTTCCAATTTTTTAATTTTTAATTTCTTGTTTTATCTTTTTTTTTTCTTTTTATCTTTTTGTCTTTTTGTCTTTTTATCTTCTTCCGTGTTTGTAAGTAATCTCATCTCTGAATAAAACACTCATGTGGATCGTTGGTTGAGGTGTGTTCTATGTTATTGAGTCTTGAGCGATCAATTATTTGGATAGTGAGCCCATTACATCCACTCATCCATTCTACAAATAAGAGGTTCTGTTCGAGGGTACAGTGATATTCTTGACATTTTTAAAACTTAAAATTAATTTTGTGTTCATTGTACCCTGAATGAAGAAGGATGGATCAAGAGGGAATGATTAGGGTGTGACATCAAGGGGACTTGCGGATTCTCATCAGTGACATCTATGTAAGTTATCATGCAATGTGGTTGTACTAAGATCCTTGTAGATCTAACGAAAATGGGAGTAAGAGTAATCAAAAAGGCACTCAAAATCCAATGCTATTCTAGGGGGTCCCACTGGAAAGACATGCACCCATGCATGAAGGCTGGCAGCTTCTCTAGATTCAGTAAAGAGAGGAAAAAAAAGAAGAAAGAGAAGAAAAGAAAAAAGAAAAGAAAAGCAAACAAAGGAAGTGCCACAAAACAAAAATCACTCCTCCCTCGAATAAAACGCCAAGTGATTGTACGCCTTGTTGTTATGATACTCTCATAGTTGCTCATCATGGAATGAAACAATGCGATAACACTAATCAGAAGAATGAACTTGGTCCTGATCTTGGAATGACGGGTTAATAACACCTTAACCATGCATTACACATAGGATTCATTGTGCCCTGGGTCAGTTACCTCATGTCCCAATCTCTACAATCCCTTTCTATAGTTCGTCTCATCTCATTGTTCGTGTAATTGTAGCTTGTGTCATGTGAAACATAGAATTCTTACCTCATTTCAGTGATATTTACATGTGTGTGTTTTGTGGAATTAGTGCAGATTACATTTAACCCTTCTAGTGCCCACGGACACTTTAAGTGTGGTTACACAAGGGCATTATAGGTTGGAACCTGCTTTGGGGAGGACCCACTTGTGTAATCTTTTGTAATTTTCACTTATGACACCACTCACACACACATCATTTGTTACCCTCAGCCTATTTTTCATAACATTCTTTCCCTATTATTATTATCCCTCCAAATCAACGTTCCTATGTACCATTACATACCCTTTTTCTCCCATCCAAGATCCTTATTGATAAATTCTACACTCTCGTAATTAATTGTGCCTTTTGAATTAATAACATTACCCTAGAACCCTTTAACACCTGCCACATGTCCTGGTTTTCCATTATTAATTCTAGAAAAACATTCAAAAATTTGGTATTTTTGTTGTGCCTCATATTACTAGGGTCGTGACACAATATTGCATATGCGATGTATTGTATGCGATATTGCGTTGCATCCACGTATAAATAGGCGACCCCCCTGCACACTTAGTCTTATTTTCAACATTCTACGCAGGGGAATTGTTCAAATTTTTCTCTACGACTTGCGATTGCGTGACCCTTTCTTTCACAACCATATCTCGCTCGTCGGACCTCTGATTTTCGTTTCGTCTGAACTTGCTTGAACCTGGAGTGTTCAGCTTAGTCGTGGGGGAGGGAAACTTGCCGAATAGAACCTAACATTTTTGGAATTTATCATCACCCAAAGAACATTATCTAGGGTAATTAACTATAACACTTAGAATAATTGTGCCAAACCATCATTCAATCCCTTTAGGTACACCAGGAAATTACAATTGGAAACCACCTAAGTAAAACGGACTCATTATTACAATCTTTCAGGCAATATCACACGGAGATAAAACAAATTAATCAATTAAGGCAAGTAGTAAGGTATAAATTAACTTTTAAAACAACCTTACTAATGCTTGCCCCATGTGATTGCAGATGGCCCCAAAATGTGGACAACATGAAGGTCCTACTCAAGGTGGAAGTAAACAACCTAGGAGAGGTAGCAGACAAGATCCTGCTGGACAACATGCAGAACAGGAGGAATAATCATTTAGTATTCATCAAGAACATCCTCCTACTATACAGTCTGGGCAGGCAAAAGGAGGAGCTACTGCAGCACCTGAATAGGGACAACAGCTCACGTTGCCCCAAAATTATGTTCAGGCCATCCACGAAAGGTCCACATTCACTGCGATGATTGTGGAGTTAAACTTTGAACATTTTGCAGAGTTCGTTCTTGAGGCTATTTGGGATCACCTCAAAGAATCTCCCTTATGGCCTATCCTCTTTGAAAGCAGTGCCTGGTACCTAGGGGAGACGTACCAATTTTGGCACAATAGAGAAGAAGGCACCACCGTCAATATTTGTGGTGTGATAGTCAATTTCTCCATGCAAGCCATTTCGAAAGTGTTAGACCTTTTGAATACAGGGCCTAAGGTTGCTCAGTTATCCACCCGTTCAAACCCTGATGTGCGACAGGATTGGTTGGAAAGGGCGTATAGCAGAGATAAGACATTTGGAGAGCTGACAACGGAAGAGAGAATCTACTTCAAAATTGGAACATATCACCTCTTCCACACAAAGGGCCTAAAAAGAATATCAACATATGTGGCAAGAGGATGTGCAGTGCTAAAGGAAAAGGTTAATGCTAACCTACCCCATCTATACTTAACAGAGATCTTGAGGTGGTTCAAGGAACAGAAGATAGGGAAACTTGCCTTATCTTTTCCTTGTCTTATCAGGAAGTTGTGTCGACGTGCTAGTATTAGAGGATACACTAATGATGTCCTCCGAAAAGCCCAAAATGCTTCATATGCGAAACTATTAAAGCCACCAGTCGTAAGGAAAATCACTAGTAAGACGTTGGAGCCAGAAGAAGAAGAAGAACAGACGACTGGACCAACTGCAACTCAACCTGCAGGACCCAGCCAACCTCCAAGTACAGGACCTAGCTAACAACAAGAAGCAGGGCCTAGCATGGGCCAAGAACAACCACCGCCACCACAAGACTACAGACCGTCGATGAGCCATCTCAAGGCCATCGCTGAGATGGTTAGTTGGGGAAGTCGTGATGATGCAAGTTTCTTTTGTGTCATTGATGATGCCATACAACCCACAGTTTCTTTAGACCGCACAAGGAGTGAAGTGTTGATTCATACATGAGGAGAGGAAAGCACTTGGTCACAACAGATCTCAGGAAACGTGACATCTTTCCAGGTGCAATTAGAAACTAGAGAAGTGGCCACTATGGTGGTCATGCAATACCAGAATGCTGCGGGAGCTGTAGAAGTGGTCATAGACCATATCAAAGAATCATTCAATGTACCTATTGTGCCACCAAAAAATCTCACAGGAGCATGGGATGCTCAAACCTTGGCTGGAACCTCGATGACTCCTGCGGAACATGAGGATGCGCTTGATCGGTTGCTACAAATAGGACAAGTAATGATGTCCCTGTTTGACATTCCTCAGGATGTTATGGAAATTTAGTCAGACCTCATTTTCATGAAGAGGAAGCTGGTCTTAACCGAAGTGAGGGTCAAGCATGCTAAAGTAGAAGTGCAAAGATTGCAAGAACAACTCACGATCCTACAAGCAGCATAGCAAGACCCTTTGCAATTTGTTCCCTTAGACCAGTTAAATAATTCAGAACTAAGCAATTAACCAAGCTATTAACGAAGAATAAAAAGCTGGCTAAAGAAAAAGAGAAGGCTATTTGGGATGCCTCTGTAGCATAGGCACAAACTCACACGCATCTCAAAGCACTCAATGCCTTACAGGAGGAAAATAAACAGCTTGTTGCCGACAACCTTTGGTTGACCATTGTAGAAAAGCAAAAGAATGTTCTCGAAGAACACTTCCATCAGTTGTGAGAACAATTCATCCGGGTCAACCAAGACATAAGTCGTTTAGCTAGGGAGAACTAAACCCTCTCAATGGGGGAGGTACACGCAATTCGTCAAAAGACAGCTATTGAAATAAGGGCGTGGCAAAATGAGGTTAAACGACATAAAAAGCTAAAGGAGCACTTCCGAGATCAGGTGGGAATGTACAAATAGATCTTTGAAAAGGAGATCCATATGGCCAAGGCCCACATCAACGCTATCAATGCCCAACACACTGACTGGAGGGCCATATTGGATAGATATGCCCTTGCCCATCAAGCAGAAGTTAAGAACTAGGACCTGCAGATTTAAGATTTGATAGAATACATGGAGTTGGCAAACCTGCGATATGCCAACCTTGCCATGTTAATAGCAGGGTGCCCGAGGATAGAGCTCAAACAGCATGTAGCTACCACCTATGTCAAATACGAAGCAGAATTTGCAGAACGTAAGAAGTTATTTGAAAAACTAGAGATCTCAAATTTTGGACTTGAGGTGGTGAAGGCAAGCTACCAAGGCCAAAAATGTGTCGCAGCAGATTTGGCTTGATGGCTTGCAGATTTTCAAGAATACAAAGATAAAGCCAGAGCCTATGAAGAGGAACGATGGGTATTTGCGGCATGGTATGTTAAGGCAAATCAAATGTTTCCGCAATTACCTTGCCCATGGGAGGTGCCGACTCCATCCAACATCGAAACATTAGCATGGACGACACAAGACCCTCAAACCAAAGAGGAAAAGCTCCAAGCCATACTCCAATGCCATCAAGTCTCAAAACCTGGAGCACAAGACAAGGGAAAAGCACCAATGGAGGAGCCACCACCACCAGGAACTACATGAGTTCCACAAAATTTTGTAGTTGTAGCACATTCTTTGTGTGTGTCTCCATTTTGTTTTCATTCCACACTACAACATAATCCCATTTTCACCATCTAATAATCTCATACCTATCCATTGTGTAATCACTGTAACTCAAGGATGAGTTTTTATTCAGTCGTGGGGGTATGATAAGTCGCATTTTGGGTGACCGCGATATCGCAACCCAACCGCAATATCGTGTACACGATATCGCAACCTATCTCCTCACCTATAAATAAGAGGTAGATGGATCAATTAGGCATCAGATAGGAAAATAGTAAGTTAGTTTAGTTTCCATTTTTCTCTCAACCCTTTTCCTCCTAGTGTATGCCCGCAGTGTGGTGATTGTAATTGTGCGACATCCTTATTCGAATGTAACATACTTGGACATGCACATGATCGGCAATAAAGATCGAGATTACTTCATCATTGTAGTATTCACTTAGTTTAATTAATCATTTAATTGTTATTTACTACTTTCTTAGTTAATCTCTTCTCACCTTAAACTCTTATTAAATGTGGAATGAGTACAACTTGATTACTAGCATTTAAGTGTGACTACTTGGTAACCCAGTAGCATACCTAGGATCTACGCTTGGTAATCCCAGTGGTAGTCGTGCACGAAGTCCAAGATATGTACAAATAATCAAGGAACGGATGCTCATCGCACTTAGGCTAGTTAAATTCTCTCTTACCCTTTCTCTCTTAGCTTAGTGAATATTACTTTCCATTGCCTTCAGGAGTAGCATTAGGTTAGAAACCATATCATACACCTCACTCTGGACTAAACCATATGTCACAAAGCTAATACTAGTCCAGGTGGAAAGACAACGAACTGCAACCTAAGGCTAATTGTCTAGATGCCTCAACTAGTCCGTCTGCGGAGTTCGACCGGATCGCGCGTGTAATGCTCATATTCGTATAGTTGAGTGTAGGGGTACCTCGCCACTCATCAAAAGGAATTTTGAAACTCCTTAGTTAAGAAGTTCTCTTCAGTAAGCTTAAGTAAAAACTCAATTTCATTGAGATAGATCTTTAAAATTAACTTGTTATACTAGGACTAATTTAAAATATGAATTTTATCTTTAAAAACTTGAATTTTTTTAAAAATTTATAACTCAAACTTACCTAGTGGAATTGAACATAGAACTTAAAAGGTAACCAAGTCAAGACCCTTACACCTAAGCTAACACATCATAATCTTTTATGTTATTTGTTATAACAAAGGTAATGCCTCCAAATCTATTGTAATCCTGAGCTATCTAACTGATTCCCAGACCCAAGAGTGGTAGTAGCATCATAACCATAGCCATAAGCATAACCATGAACCCCATAGGGTTTTGTTTGTTTGCAATTACTACCATGGCTACATTATGTATCTGTAAGTCAATAAACAAAGCGTATATGGATTTTTTACTGTTGCTTTGTTACTCACGCTAAATCAGCAAAACGAATGTGGGGTGTTCATATAGGATGATCCTTTCTTAAGACTAGGCGTTTTGAGCACCTTACCATGTAGTATACCGCAATAATGCAAAGAAATTAGCATGAAATTGCTATTAGCCAAAACCACGCAACACTTGATATCTTCTAGTGGTATCAAGAAAAACTTATTTTGTTGCTTTTAATTACAAAATTACTAATTTACACTATTGAGGCTTGAACACTTGAATTCTTTTATGTATCTTTTTGGGTATATGTATTGGGTGTTCAAATTATTTAATATTGTAGATATTTTCTTCATGAAATGAATCTTAGTTTTATTGAGTTTAAAGATTCATAGAATGTATTGGACAAATATTACATTTTCATAAATTATTTATTTATTTAACAATCTTTCTTTTTCTAAACTTTTAAATTGGATTTAGGATAAGGTGTGAGATCTGAAAACACCAATACAACTGACACGGCTTGAAAGAGGTATTCCAAATTCTGACTTTATGGTGACGTTGGAACTGTGGCTAATTCCACGAAAGGGGAAAACAACGGTATTAAAGGGGTAAAAAAAGCTGCTTGCGACGTACAGAAAGATGTGATGTAGACAATGCAACAACCAAAAATATGATGCACGAACCAGACAGAAAAATCCGCGGATCGGATCGAAAGTAAAAAATGTTCATCTTAGATGGGATCCGACAAATCACAGTAGGCCTTGATAATTATATTTCATGAAGAGGTTTTGTTTACCATCATTTATCTGATATAAGCTGGAGAAACTAAATTGAAATGAAAAATCTGCTTTAAAAATCAAACACTATATGGCAATCAGATTTCAAATCCCTATTAGTCAGAGCTGTGATTAATCACAGATTGCATAATCTACAAAGCCATAACCATAGAAAATTGCAGAGGGTCCCTCACAAGGGTGCTAAAGGATGAGCTGAAATTCAAAGTACGTAGAGATCCATCCCTTAGAAGGGCAAGGAAATCTAGCAGACGCAGAGAGCACCTGTAAAAGTCAAAAAAAAAAAAAAAAATGGCAGCAGAAGACTTTTAAGATCGCTAAGTTGAACCTCATATTCTTGACTGCTTTCTTATTTTCAAGACCATGTATTTTAAACTCAGTGAAAAATTGTAGGCCTTGAGATTTGCATGTTAAAAAGAAATTTTTCTAGAAAAATTCAGTGAAAATGAAATATTTTCAAATGGACGAAAAGCCATATTCTCTAGAAAATCATACTTATTCAATTGTTTGGTTTTAGCATTTCTGTGTGCATTTGTGCACCTATATGTTTGATTAGAGATGATCCAAACTTTTTTACCCATGTCCTCCTTGACTTTGAAGGAGGTCATTAAACCAGAGAAAAATGCCATTAGCATTTTGAATGTCATTGTATTAGAGTTGAAGAACTGTATGCACCCAGATCATTAAGATGTGCTCTAGAAAATTTAGAGCACTCTAAGAGATTAGAGTCTTGCAGGATTGCTGTAAAAAGTTGAGTAACCAAATTGACTACACGAACTCTACCAATTATAAAATCAAGAAGAATGTTGTGATGTTAACCATGATCATCAAAGCCGTATTATCATTTTTTACCATCAATATCCCACTGCAATAATATGCTCAGTATTCATGATGTAATCACGTACAAACACAGCTAATTCCAAGTAAAAGACTGTTCTTTGTTACTGAACAGGAAGCACCTGTGGAGAATTCACATTTGGAATTACATATGATTAACAGATAATATGGGTGGCTTTCGAAACATGGTTGCAAAACAGCAGGAAAAAGCTTGAACTAGATGGGAATTTTCAGGATAATGTTGCCAAAAAAATCTTATTCTGAAATCACAAAATAGAATCAGCATTCATCCTTTCTCACAGTGCACGTTGTTTTAGCATTTAACAGTTGAAGGGCTTTTACAACAATGCTCATATTTGGGCGGAACTCAGCTTCGTATTGTACACACAAAGCAGCCACCGCAGCCATCAGCTAGAAGAAAGATAGAATCAGGTTCACATTGAAACTGCATTATTGATATCATTGTTCACAATCAATGAAGCTTAATTTTTGCTTATTCATTAAAGATATACTTGGCACTGCCACAGGTCCCCCATGAACATTAGTGGTAAAAGAGAAAACGTTAATGCTACTTGGCAATTCAAAAACAAGACTGTCCTATCCAGCTATTTAAATTAATTAATAATTATCAGACGTAATTCTCATCAAATGCAAAAATGGAGAGCAAGAGAGAGAGGACTGGGTACACAAATAGTTGAATGAAGTTCACAACATATCATTAATCAGGAGCTATTATTCAATGATATTCTGTTGCTCAACATTAAGCACGCATCACAATGAAAATAAAAAACATAGTCCATACTATAAGTGAAACTGCATCAAAATAACACGCCTTAGCTACTGCTTTTGGTGGATAATTCCCTTTCAACCTTGGATCAACGCACTGCATGACTTTGTCTTTACTTAGTCTTGGAGTGGCCTGTATGTATGAATAGTGAGTTAAAGAATATTATAATTTTTGAGTTGCAAAAAACAAAATAAAAGATTTAACATGCTTCATGCCCAATGCAAAATCTAACCCTTTTCATAACCATGCAATCAATTCAAAGAACTGTAACAAACTACGCTATGCTCTTAATGACAAGAATACAACTTGAATTACCCATGTCACAAGACTTTGTTGACCACGCAGTAATGTATGATCAACTGGCTATCTTCCTGTGAGCAGCTCCAAGAGAACAACACCAAAACTATAAACATCACTTTTTTGGGTCAAGTGTGCTGTCATAGCATATCTGTTAAACCAACAAACAAGTCCAATTAAGAAGGTGAAAAAAAAAACTACTTTTAGAAATAAAAAGAAAATGCTTGGTGGATACTCAGATCCATGAAAAATTCTTTTATCCTTCTGTTCATATGATAATCAACAAAGACATGAATAAATATTTTACAATACATAGAACCGAATGCTAGATAGCTATATTAAGCAAAGTCGCTAGAGAGTGCATTTTACAAAAGCTGCAACAGCAAATTTGTAGCCAACCCCATTTTGTTGGTACAAGGCTAGGATCATGAGGATGAGAAGGATAAAGAGGGAGAATCAAATTTCTGGCAATACATATGGACAATAACAACAAACTATCTTCTTCTTCTCACAGAAACTGTCTTTTTGCATTGCAAGGAAAAATATTCTACAAGACTTTTACCATTTTGGTATGGACCAAGACTGCGTCTTACATTTTTAATCCTAGAAATTCTCCTTTTGCTTGTTTAAAAAGCCCAGAAGATCCTGTGCATATTGCTTAAATGGGATGCATTTCAGAATGAAGAATGACTACAGGGTGTTGACCACTCAGCACTGTATAGAAGAGAAACGTCATCTGGATGACATTGGAGACTTCAAAGAATAATAAGGAACACTCTGACTGAATGCTTTAAACCACTTAACCTCTAATATTCAAGGAAAAAAAAACCTACTGTAATAATTTGCATTGTGTTCTGATCTAGTTAGAATATGAGCTGTTATTTACTCTTGTAACCAAACTTCCTACAATACCAAGATTGCATTATTAATATCTTATAGTATAGAAGCATATAAGCACTTGCTTTGGGGCATAGTACCCAAATGTTCCAAGCACACGTGTGGAATGAAGTCGTGCTACCATGTTAGGTGCTTGGTTTGATACATCAAAATCAGCTATTTTTGCTATGCAATCATGAAACAGTAGTACATTGCTTGACTTAATATCACGATGGATGATTGATGGTTGCTCCTTTCATGAAGGTATTCAAATCCTCTAGTAGCTTCCACTGCAATCTTTACTCTCTGGTTCCAAGATAGAACTGGACCAGGCTGTGCTCCCTTAACACCTTTTCTGCTCCCTTAACACTTTTTCTACCTTCAGGCATCCACCAAGATTTAGTTTATTGAAAGAAAAATGTTTAAAACAGAATCCAATGTGTGTCATCCATTCAGAAAATTTAGTTCTAAATCCAAGATTTAGTTCTTCTAGAGGAATCTGGGGTACTTCAATTGGTAGATAGTTGACTATTTGATTTGTTGTAGTTGCTACTCTTGTTTGAGGTCCACTGACACCTGTCACACCATTCTATAAGTAACATTACCTAATAAAAGGATTATTTTTCCACCTAATGGACTTTGCAATTAAAAATTGAAAGTACAGGAATCATCTAGGGCTATTTTGTGAACAAATATATAGATACACGTCACATTCTTTCATGCCACTGAACAGACAAACAAGGGCACAAAGGGAGATGATATAATTGTAACAACAAATTTAAAAATAAAAAATGACATCAAATTATGATCAAGAAGCATGCCACATCCTCAATCATTCCAGTGAAAAGCATTAACAACCTCATTGCCAAATGAAATACAAAATGCTATCATGATCTAGAGCGTGGTAGCAATCTCATTGTAGTTCAAATCTTATTGTCTTCACATAATCTCGTTTTACTTATTCAAAAAAAAAAAAAAAACATCAGGAGTGTAAAGCATACCAATTATCCTGTTGATAGAATGGCATTTTGCAAAAATAATATTCCATCCTAAAACAAATACTTACCTTAGAACTCAATATTACCTTATTGATAAACCATGTTCAGAATCAAAAAGTATTTCATGATTAAAGCTGTTCGCAAGACTAGTTCTAGAATTTTAGCTGCATTTCTCATCTCATTTATACAAAGTTATAAACTTTAAACTGGCCTAGCATTATAGCTACTAACTGATATTGGTTTCCCTGAATATTTCAGGGAAAAATGCCTGCAATATAATGCAAAGAATAAGATTACTCTCACTACGTTTCTTAAAAATGCCTAAATACATATTCTGCTTGATGAGGAAAACACATAGAACGAAAACTGAATGACACAATATATAAATAACATATCTATTGAAATTTTCTTCCTTAAATCCATAACGTATACTTCATGGATATTGAAATTTTCTTCCTTAAATCCATAACGTATACTTCATGGATAGAGTATAAATTTAGGTTTTCATATAGATGCAAACTTTTTGTAACATTCAGGTGATTCCATATTTGTCAAGGAATTAAATGTCAGGACCTGGAAGTAATTTCTGGACAAGTTAGATCATGAACACGTTCGTGTATTATTTTTTTTATAAATGTTAAGATTATTTAAGTAATTTGGATATATGTGGTAACAATATGCCTAATGGTGCATCAGATTTCAAATACATGAAAGAGAATTAACTGCTAGTTTCATTAGAATTTCATGAAAAAAATCAGGTTCAAGTTTTTAAAACTGAAGATCTCCCAGTTCGTTCCTCAGTCATCAAAAGTTTAGGTTCTTGAATGGTTCAATCCATTTTTTCATGTCCATTTTTGGATCCTTAACTCCTCTTTTACACAAATTAAGATCCCAATAAATGTTAAGAACCAGGAAATTACAAAGAAAGCACCTAAATACATTAGGCACAGATTTCTGAATTTTTGTTTATGGTAAAGAATAAATAAATCTGTCTACAAGTGATGGAGAGAACCGGGCTAACAAATTCAATAGGACATTTACAGGAATTTAATGATCCACAGCACGGCAAGCTGATCAAAGATTTGTTACATAGCATGTGCTGATAGAGTAATAAAAGAAAGAAATAACAGCATAAAAAAAAACTCAATTTTATTATGCAATTAACAGCAAGCTTTATTTTATTTCTCAAAAACCACATACATTCAACTCTCAACTCCTATGTCCATGACCTATCCCAAAACAAACTTAAATAGCCACATCTAGGGTTACAAAAATTCAAACATCTAAAAATTAATTGAGATAGATCTTCACAACAAGTTTAGAAGTTTTATCTCATCTTTAGAGAGAATTCTAAAACTATCAGAAAATAAAAAAGGAAAATATAGTTCAAGAAAAATAAATTTTTAATTAATTGCTGTTATCTGTTGCTTCACAGCTGTTTTTTCCAATAATTAGGCTTACTCCCAACATGCTCCCCTTAAGCCTAATTCAATAACTTTGTCATTCCCAACAAATGCTTCATCTTGATGAAAGCTTCATACTTTAGTGGTTTGGTGAGGATGTCTACCACTTGGTTTTCAGACTTGCAATACACCAATTCAATTTTTTTCTTTTTAACTTGATCTCTTAGAAAATGATAGCACAACTCAATGTGCTTACTTCTTCCATGTGTGACAAGATTCTTTGCCAAGTCAATTGCAAACATATTGTCAACACAGAGCTTCATTGGCTTCAACTTATATGATGTTTCAAACCAAGACATATAATGTTGTAAACATATTATCAAGTTTGCTTTGTCTTTGTATGTTCATGACATTTTTGAGAAATAAATATTTCGCATAAATAACGTTAAAAATGCCATGAACAAACAAAGACAGAGCAAACTTGACCGAAAGGGTAAAACTAAATTAGGTAAGTGGTAGAGAAATAGAAGAGGGATGAGTGATTTCATTTTTAGTTATCTTGTTACCTCATCCACTAGTTGGGCTTGGTTAACATCTTCTTCTTTAAAATCATCTTGACCAATTGATATATATATAAGCTAGTGGAGTGGTTTCATGAGCTATAAGTAGAATTTAATTATTTTTTTTAAGTTTTTATGTTATCAATTATCATTATAAAGGACATAGTTATAAATGTTCAAGTTGTTAAAATATTAATAGAACTATTTAAAGTCTTTTCCAACCTAAACACCTTAATGGTAGCCATTGTGCTTTTAGCATATTCTTCTAGTTTTATAAAACCTAGCCAACATAATCATAGATATTAATTATAGACATAAGCTTAAACTAAAAATTATAATGTCCAAAACTTGATTAGCCAACTATAGGATAGGAGTAAGAGAAAGGAGAAACAGCCTTTGCTACAACCTTCAAGCCATAAGCTTAAAATTAAAGTTTTCAGCCCTCTTAAAAACAGAAAGGGGGTCCTCCTTTTGTGCCAAATTAGCATGCTTGTATTTGAAAGCGAAGAAGCAACTCATTGAAGATAAAAAATAAAGTAATGTAGCCATACTCCATTGACTTTGGGATCCATCAGCTAATTCCACATGGCTGAACACTCAAGTCTGCCACGTTAAGATTCAAGGTTTGCACTATCCTTGCTAGTAGCAACACAGTCGAATAGGCTGAAAATAAATTATTCTTATTAATTTTTTTCCATTTCTTATTATTCTTAATTAATATATGAGGCTATGAGCAATAGGAACTATGTGATAAAGTGAAAATGAGCATTTTGCAAATTCAGATGGCTTTGAAATAATCATAAATTAAAAAATCATGATAATTTAAGTAAAAATCATGCCTGATTTAGCAAATTTTTGCTATATACAATTGTGTAACAACTTTGAACATATTTAATAAGAACTTTACGATGAGTTGGAAGTGAGTGAGTGTTTTGTAGGATTGGATAAGTTTAAAGTAATGTTTAAGTAATTAGAAAATAGGTCGGATCGACATGTTTCAAGAATCACGATAAATTGGCAAGTCAGGCCAAATTATATTTAAGAGTTGCAAAAATATACCTAAATCTATTGATTTCTTTCTAAAAATAAGGTTTATTATAAAAGTCATGCTCAGTCAATTTATGTTGGGGGCAAAAAATTTCTGATTTGGCCATTAATTGTTAAATCAGTGATTTATCACCAAATTAGAAAACTATAGTTTAAAGGAATGTAACTCTCTATCCTAAAGTCCATTAATTAATATATGAGGCTATGTGCAATAGGAACTATGTGATAAAGTGGAAATGAGTGTTTTGCAAATTCAGATGGCTTTGAAATAATCATAAATAAAAAAATCATGATTATTCAAATAAAAATCATGCTTGATTCATTTTTTATATATACAATTGTGTAACAACTTTGAACATATTTAATTTTATTGATTCTCACCTTAAAATTGAATGAAAGTTGCTTGGAGTTTCTTTTATTATCCTTACCAAATACTTACAATAAATAGTATATTAAAGTTTTAAATTAAAAATTAAAAATAATATTTCTTAACTATTGTATGATTTAGAATCACCTCCAATGTTAGGAGGTGATAAATCATGGATTCTATGATTATTTGTAGAATGCTCCATCATTGTCTTGTCAAGGATTTAAAGGATGGATAACTATGAGCTTTTTACCATTGGATATTCCTTGGGACAAATGAAATTGGGTAAAAAAATTAGAGAACCCTAGATGCTGTGATGGTTACTGTTGGCCAGGTAGCTAAAAAATTATCAAATTAAAAAACTGCTTTCACCACCTTCAGTGAAGATTGCCCCTAGTTAAATATTTGCATTTGTGGTGGGAAATGAGCCTGCAGAAGAATCAATGACAAACCTCTAGTTCAGCAATTATAATATTCAAGGAACATAATTGCAAGATCTCAATTATTACAAGGTCTCAATTAAGCAGGTCATGTATTACTAATTTTACCATGAAAATATTGTGTTGGAAAAGATGCAGTAATGTTTGCAGTAGCTCCTGAATGAAGTAAATTTTGTAGTTCTTCATCCCAAATATTTGGATTCTGAAAGGGAATTTGCAAAGTTTCAGGTTAATCAAATCACCTTGAAAGTTGAAACGAACAAAAGAAAGGTGGGCTAAATCTTATATAATGGGATGACACATTATGATGTACCTTGGCATCCCCAAAATGATTGATGAGAGGAAATTTATCATTCACACATTTCTTCAGAGTAGCAGAGACTTCACGTGCAACTTCACGTGCCCGTTGGTGTTCTTGTAACTGATTTTTTCTCGTCCTTGCACAAAACCTACAGAAATGGACACATGTTCTCCTCCTTCCCCAGTGCTAACTTAGTAGAGAACGAAATTCATAGAGAATGGCAGTTGTGCAGAATGACAACGTTACTGTCGATGGTGCTACTATACAAAAATCCACAATTTCCATGCATGATGTGATAATTGTGTGCCATGGCAAACAACATTCCACTTGCCATGGCATGAATGCACATGGTGGCCACCATCGGCACGCTTAGGCGCATAAGCACTAGGATTACATTTTTTAACTCCTTGAGCAATGCCGGGAAACATGAATGTGGCTACTACTACATCTATTCAAGATCATGGTCGTTCAAGTAGAAACAACTATCATTCATTGTTACTAGAGCTTGTGCATTTGAATCTACCTCCACCATCTATATTTCCATCGTGAGCTCCACATAGAGTGCCTACATGAAGTGGTGCTCTCCCTCCCTTAGGAATTTTAGCACGAAAACCCTACCATGCCTCTCCAAGCTTCACATTCTACTTTCCCCATTTCGTTCTTGTTTCTGATAGACTTTTTAGATTTGGCTCCCCTGCAATGACTCTTTGGCTTCCTTGCACATGGCACATGACTCTTTGGCTCCCTTGTAGTCACTCTTTGGCTTCCTTGCACATGGCGTGTGACTCTTTGGCTCCTCTATAGTGACTCTTTAGCTCCCTTGCACATGGTGCGTGACGTGGAGGGTGACAAATTTCACTCCCCCTCCCCGCCATCGCTCCAGACATGTTGGCCTCTTAGCCAAAATTATTGTCATAATGAACAAGAGAACCATGGCTCATATACAAAATCGTGGGTATTTACCAAACATTTCTAGGATCCTCTCCTTTTGAATNAAAATACATATGTCTATGTTCATGTTCTTGGCATCAAATGAACAAGGAAGAAAGCCAACCATTCATTTGTAGATGATATAAAAGAAAACATAAATATTACAAATTTTCTCTTATATGTTCTTTCTAAGTTGCAATAATTAAATATAGAGCATTTTCAAAAAATTCTTAAACACTTTGCACTATGGATTTTTTAATATAGATGGTGGCATTGTCATTAAAATAACTACACTATATAATAATTATTTTTTAAAAAATTGATATTTTTTGAAGTGGTTAAAACTTGGGAAGAAGAGGATTTTAAGAATTTTCAGTTACCTAGTTTTAGTAGAATAAAAGTAGTGTTAAATCTTACAAATATGAAGATAATCATGAAGATTATCTTGTATTTTCAAAAAAAAAAAGGCATCAAAAGTGAATTAAGGTGAAAAAGATTGATGAGTATAAATAAAATATTTGGTTAAAGATTATTCCAAAAAAATGCCTTATATTCCTTGCTTTTTGTTACTTTCACTCACAAGATACAACATTGATGAAGTCAAGTTTTTTGTCAAAACAACATTTGATAAATCCAAAAATTTTGAGTCAACGATATCATAGTTATGATAATGTATCTAAGATGTCGTAGATATGTTATCATATATCAGCATATGTTATCATATAAACAATATCACAATGTGCATGCTAGCCTATATAAGCAACACTTGGGTGCATGAATCTGCAGTAGAGTTGATAGCTTAGTAACAAAACTCTTTCAATTTGTTTTCTTGAATTTAGTACTTAGTAGTGTGTGCCATAGTGTGATGTTTTGTAAATTGAACGGAATCTTTATTCGAGTGTGATATATTTGGATACATTGCATGATTGGCAATAAAGACTGAGATTACTTTACATCATTGCGACAACACCTAGTTTTATTTCTATTTCTAATTAGTTTGCTATTTTCATAGTTAATGTTTATGATTACTTGCAATTTACTTTTAATGTCATTAAGTGGAATGAGTATGATTGATCTCGAGCATGTAAATGGAACTACTTGGTAACCCAACAGTACTATCACTTGGTACACTCAGTAGTGTAGTACTTGGTAATGCCAGTAATATTTACATGAAGTCCAAGGTGTGACCGGAAGATCTCACATAGGTTAGTTTAGATTTGTTTTACTATCACTTAGATTTAGAAACCTTTACTTTCACTTCATGTTTATTAGGAACATAATGGCTAATTCAACATCAATTATCATATACCTCACCATGAGTTAAACCATATGCATTGATTTTACTAACTCATGTGGGAAGACAACGATTGGAAATGCTAACTAATTACTTGTATAATCACATTTCCTTATCTGCGGAGTTTGACCAAGATTGCACATGAACACTTGTATCTTATATGGTTGGGTGTTGGATACTCCATTGCTCATCATTGGGGTCATTGCTGGGGATAAGTCAATGTTATACTAAGTAATTAATTTTTCAAAGTTCATTGTATTAGAATCTAACTCTAATCTTCACAACATTAAATCAAAGCACACTCAACACAAACCATTAATAATAATAATAATAATAATAACATGGCTTCACGCAATGATCAACTATCACCTACCAAGGAAACAAGAAGAAGTAGTGACAGAATTGTTGATGAAGAAGACTGTAGAATGTCAGTGCAGACATGTATTACTTGTGCTCACACTGATTCATATCATCCAAACTTTACCTTCATATTTCATCAAGACAAACAAATGAGATGGAGAGACATGCAAGGCAACATAGTCCTGCCTCTCGAATGTGCAGCACTAAACATGCTACCAACTACTCTAAGAGGAATGCACTTGGACTAGATTCAAGAAGGGTATCATGTGACTCAACACATGACTAGACCCTATGAACCTACAAAGGAGTAGATAAAGAGAGATGTTGCTATGAAAATCAAACATGTTCATACCAAAGGGAAGTAAGCCAACACATCTGTTGTCATAGAAGAGCTTGATGTTGATCATTTCATATTAGAACAACTCTACCAAAACCATGAGCAACCATCAAAGACACTTATCATCTAACTAGATAGAACTATCAAAGCCGAACTTCACTCTACTATGGTAGAGATACACAAGGGGGAGGCTACTAACTCAAGATACAAGCAAGGCTCTAGGCTAAGGGATCCTGCTAAGTCCTACAAGGAAACTCACAAGAGTCATGAAACGAGAACTAACTAGCACTGTTTCAGGTTAGAGAGCTAATAGAGTGTGTGGCAAAATAAGAAGGCAAGATGTGCAAGTGGAATAATGTTGAGAAATATCAATGGGATCCAACTCTTCAATTGACGGAGGTCCAAATTTATGGTAAGGAAAATGAGACCACTCTCAATAAGGTGATCCCACAACAAACCTTGAAAAAGTCTATTGATGATCTAGAAGAAAATTTTAATAGGATGTCCAGATGGATAAATGTTTTATCCAAGGCCTAGAAAGTTGGTTTTAGTCTTGGAAAATCCATTTCCCATTCCTATATACCACTAGAAACTTTGCAAACCTCTTTAGATAACCTACAAACAATGCAAAGTGCATATGGATTATCGTAGAGGTGTCAACACTGAGTCTGAGAATCTTATCTCAAAGCCTAGTAGCCAAAGTAGTAGCCCAATCAAATTTGATGCCCTCCATCAAGACCTTCTTAAGGGTCCACTCCTATGCTAGGCCAATTACCTTGTTTTGTGATATCAATCTGGGGAACCCATGAGACCTAAACAAAGGATCTGATTCATTTGCCTTAGGATTCATGAAGCTATCTATCGAACTTCCAAAGCGACCCATGCTAGCACTAGGCTACTCTAGAACTTCCTCACAATGGCCTAATTTCCTTACTCTCCTAGTGGGAACCTTGGCCCCATCTACAAGGACCCCAAACATGTCACAAAAGGCCAACAACTACATTAATGTTCACCTTAACACCTTCGATGATGATGCTAAAGTGATCAACCTCCTCATCAAAGGAGTCAATAACATGCAACATCTTCATAGTAGGAATGGAAGGAATAGTTACCATAAATACATCAAGAAAACCTACAAGCTAGATATTTTCTTGAACATATCTAGGTATCTACCCCTTTAGCCACTCTTGTGCTAATGCCACATCACCAAACTTTAGGATGAGGGTTTCCTCATGACATGAATGTGAAAGTGGTATAGTGACATTAGCTGAGGTGGAAGGTCTTGTGAAGCAATAACCAAAGGTTAGTTTCCATATGAGTAATTTCAACAACCAAGAAAAGCAATAAAACACTTAATGCCATAGAGCTACATGTTTACCTTTACTTTTTTTCTGTGATGTGGAAGTTCTATCTATAAGGGTCTGATCCATGCTGTTAACATTTACCCACCAATTGTGCATCATCTTATCATCCTTGCACTTCTTGTATACAAGGTTAAATCTAGAGGCGTATTCATCAAAGTCCCCTCTTAACTGTTGGTACATAGTAACTTTGATTTAGGGACTCTTGGTGAATTCATCCAAAGTACTTTGAGGCAATGCTAGGATTTTTTCATTAATGATCAAGCCCTAATCATTAACCTTATACTTGTAAGAAGTTAAATTAATGAAGTTAGGTAAGGTAATCAAGCCAAAATCAAAATAATGTTACAATAACTATGTTTACCCCTATAGATGATACATGGTGCCAGGTGGGTTCTAGAATAATGTGTGGGCTCTATGTGCCACCATCAAGGTATTATCAATATTATACTAATTATACTCTAGCATTGTCTAGATCTCCAAAAGGTAGCATGAACTTACGATAACTATCGGTCCCCTTGTGGTCTTAGGAATTGATTTATTGGTAATATACCTAGTAATCAATATAGATGCTTGAGGCAACAAGGTCTCCACAAGAACACTAGCTATATTCGTAGACAAGTATGACCACAACATCATACTAAAGTTCCTATGGAGGTAGGCAATGAAGTCCCTGGCCCCAAGCTAAAACCATAATGAGAGCTTCCCAAGAGTCATGTCATGTGGTGGAGTATTGGTCTTGGGAAGACCAATGTAGCACAAAATGCCAACTAGCTCCACTATAATGAGAATAGGCCTCAAGAAGATCTTACATGAAACAAAACAAAAACATTATGACCAATTAGAATTTCTTAACAATTTAGATAGAACATCTAGTTGGAAGTGAAATTAGCCTTTGTAAAAAGCTCTAAGGTGCTTATCTAAATTGGCTTAAGGAATTCACAAAAAGCATTATTACAACCTATTAAAGTAAAAAACAATATAACCTATTAGAATTATTTAACAAATTTAGGCAAAACACCTAGTCAGAGGTGAAATTAGCCTATGTAAAATTCTCTAAGGTGTTTATCTAAATTAGTCTAAGTAATTTCACAAGAAAACATTATTACAACCTAGCATATCCTTGCATCATGATGTATTGGAATTTCTCAAAAAATTTAGAAAAAACTTCCTAATTTAGAGGTGAAATTAGCCTCTATAAAAAGCTCTTAGATGACTATCTAAATTAGCTTGAGAAATTTCATAAAAGCATTGTTACCATATTTCATAATCTTTATAGCCAAAACATTATAGCCAAAACTATGTCTTACTCTAAATTATGCATAAATTTAGAAAAAGAATCTAAATTTTGGAGAAACGCAAGAATAAGTATAGAAAAAAGCATCTAAAATTATGCAAAGCATGCATGCATTTGAAAAAAAAAAGTCATCTAAACTATGCACAAATTTAGAAAAAGCATGATAAACTTAGAAATAGCCATGAAGCCATAATAAAAACTTATTTAAATAGAAAAATATTTTAATCTTATTTAAAAATAAAAATTAAGCATATTAATCACTTCTATTTTGGATAATGTACTACAACCATGAGTTTTTCCTTGATTCAAACAACCTTAGCAAAAAATTCATAAAAAATTTGTTTCAAGTCCAATAAAGCCAAAGTCTATGCAGCCATGACTAGAAAATAGCAAAATGCTTTGCCATTTTCTTATAAAAATTTCATAAATGTACATGAAATTACAAAAGCAACACAAATAACCTAATTGCACAACGTTAGGAAAATAGCCATAACTCCCTCGTTTCAAAGTCAAATTAAACAAGATAATAACCATTGTAAAGCTTACAAAATTGGATACAAACCTGTGACCTTTAATTTTACAAATATGGAACCATTTCACTAGTAAAATAATACACAACTTGGCTTTCTTTTCCATGGAAAAACTTCAAACATCCCAAAGCCTAAATTTTATATAGCCATTAAAATGGTCAAAATAGCCAAAAACATTAAAACCCATTTAAATTCACATCAAACTAATAGGGTAGGATTTTGTTAAAATTTAATTTTAACAAATACTAAGGCCTATATCTTAAAAAAATGGCCATACCCTAGGATTTTGAGAAAAAGCATAAAACATCAAGTCCTATCTTCAAAATCTAATTTGCAAAAGCTAAAGTAATAAAAAAAACTATAAATCTGTATGGGAGAAGCCAAAATAGGAGATGGGATTTTGTAAAAATTCCATTTTAATCCCTCTACTAGAATAGATTTTAAAAAATGGTCTCAACATATAAAAAGCAAAAAAAAAAAAAAGAACTAAATCACAAAAAACAAAGGAAAAAATAGGTAGAATTGCCTACTTTGGAGCAATGACAAATGGGGCATAAATGGAGAAAGCCCTAGGAGCCTCTGATAACTCCTTTGAATGCTTGTCCATCCTCTATATTTTGGGGTTCCTACTCTTTCCTCTTCTCTATTTTAACACCATGGCAAGCTCAACATTGAGAAAGAGAGAAATTAGAAGAAGATGAGAGTTCTACATTGGCTACAAGGGAGATGGGAGGCTTCCATGCTTAAGATTAGTTATGGGTGCCACAAGAATCTTTTTTGGAGCTCTCCTCCAATGCACTATTGCTAAAAGATAATAATTATGATTAAAATTTACAAAATTTGATTTATAAAACCCATCTAAAACCTAAACGAAACCCTAGCTGCTAATTCAATGCACCATGACTATAAGTGCAATGAAGAAAAAGGAGGGAAAGTCTAGTTCAAGTTGGTTTTAGGGGAGAAAATAACTTCACTTTTCAAAATTTTAAATTTTTCGATTGTGGCCCCCACCCTACGGCTTCCCTTTTAGCTAAAATTTGCATTAACAATAAGATTTCTTGCCAATTTTGATACTTCAAACATTATGGAAACTTGCTTTATTACTTCCATGCTAGCAATGCCATGCCCAACATGGAAACATGCCCATTCTATTACAAATTTGTTAGCCTTACAAATATCTTTCTACTTTTAGTAAATTCAACCTTGAGTTTCCAAATTTGGGCAAACCACGAGCAAAGCTAGGTACCATGGATTTTCATGCGAGGGAAATAGTGCCCAATGTAGAAGAAGAGGGTGAAAAGAACTCTTTCCTCCCAACACCTATCTAGCATAGGTTTGATCCCAAAGTAGACCCCACAGGACCTAGAACCCCTTCTTCAACAACCTTGGAACCTCACCAAACCTAGTCAAAACTAGTTGAAACTTAGTATTTGGTGTTTTCCACACTAGGGGAGACATCTTCCATGTTGGGCCTTTCACCCTCAGTATAGAAAGATGGGTGGAAGCCAAAAATGAACTAAATTGATGACCTAATGACCATTTCTTGGTCACCGGTGTTCCCTAGACCCTACCAGAACCCTCTAGAGCTTCTAGAAGCTTGAAAATGTGTAAGATATGACATAAAACTGCCATCCCCCTCTCGTCCACACTGGGGCCATCATGCCCAAGTGTGGAAGAAATGGAGGAGGTTGCATGAGGCACTTAGAAGCCTCCAAACTATCAAATCTTGACACCTAACATTGACCATCGATACCAGCAACCCTAGAGGTTGACATGCATGGTTGATCAGTTGCTGATGTGGCCTAGATTTAACTTTTTCCATTGAGGGGAACCTTGTCCATATTGAGCCTTCCACTCTTAGTGTGGAAAAAGGTGAGAAATCCTAAAAACCCCCTCATAGCCTATAAATAACCAAATCTTAACCCTAAGCACTAATGGCCAACACCAACAACCCTATGAGCACTCATGCAAAGCTAAATCAACCAAAAATTATCAAAAAATCCTTTTCCCAAATTTTTCATGCTAAGCATGGAAGCCCTAATTTGGAAAAATGAGGAAGCCCAAAAAATTCCATCTAACCCTTGAAACATTCAAATTTCAACATTAGATGGTAGTAGGCGATACTGGTAAGCTTGTGAATGCATATGCATGCTCAAAAGTTGACATAGAAGATCAAAAGGCTTTTTCCCCATTTTTCCACACTAAGCATGGTAACCCTAGCATGGAAAAAAAGGGGGGGAGGGGGGGGAAGGGAAGTTCAAAAAATACCTTAAAAACCTTTGATGAGACGCGACTTGCATGTGCCGCGATATCGCGTCTTCTCCTGCGATATCGCATACGCGATATCGCGTCTCGCCGCCATATCTATAAATAAGAGGCGGCACTCCCTTCATTTCCCAATCCTGGCTAGTGTAGCGAAGCTCTGGCAGATTGATCACTCCAGAGTTAGAATTTTTCCCCATGTGCCCGCAATAGGAGTCCTAGAGTGAACGGCTCTTTATTCGAGCAACTTGTAACCTGAACCCAAGTTGTGTACGGCAATGAAGA
>MNCI01028574.1:265077-336909 GCA_015680685.1 Gnetum montanum | reverse complement strand
TGTAGGTAGTAACTTATATAATAATATTTAAAAACAATAACATTTTGAAGTCTTGGGATAATTAAATTAAAAAAAAGGGTAAGTTTATAACTGGGGCTTCACACTTAGTGTATATGGGCTTCACACTTAGTGTATATGGTATTGTGATTATTTAAAATTTTATTTGATAAACTGCAACTCCGGTTTACCAGCATCGGCCCAAAATATCTCCAGACACCTGTCTTGATATGGCTTTGTGTCTTTGTTACCGCATTCACCGGACTGGTATGCGATACCGAATGCATCGACGTTGGACATGGCTACTGTTTTGGAAGGTAGGTTGCAAGAGGAGTGAATGACATACCGTCTAAAAATTTGAAATGAGTCCTTTGGAAGAAAAAGCCCTGTTTGGCGAGGAAGTAACCTGCACAAATTATTGGAAATTACAGGGACAAGCTGTAAACGCGCCTGTCATTGGAACTAATTTCTTTGCAGCCTTTGCTTTCTGCTCACGGATTTTTTGCAGTACAACCATAGCCAGACCTTTACGCGCGGGACAGAGGCGATTATTTTTTGCAGATTCACACAGAATAATATGGATCAGAACGTTAAAACGCAGGTTTAGATTTAAGGGTTTCGGCGTTAGAAACCCTGAAGATCAGTGCAGCGGCGGGGGACTCACTCCAGACTTCAATAACACCAGATCACAGCGCGGCCAGGTAGAGATGTGTTATTTTTTTTTGTTTGTTATATCTATTTTTGATTAAGGGTATCGTTCTTCATCGGCAGACATCGGCAAAGTCTCTGTACCCATTTTCATGACTGCCGTGTTCACGTATTTCTGTTAGGGTACATCAATAACGTTGTGCTGGTGCCACTGCCATCCTCTTCATCCGCCGATACGCCTCTATCCTTCGCTCGCGCGCTGTGGAGCAAGGCGTTGGCCCTGAATCGCGCGTGCATGCTTANCAAATCCAGTTATACAATTCCGATGCTTCAATTTGTGCAATGCAACAGAAAAATCAACATCTCCATTGGGAACCTGAATAAAGTTTATGCTTGTCTTTTAACATCCTTCTCTTAGTCTACGGGAAAATTTAATAAAATCCCCATATGCTGAAAAATGTGTGACAGGACCTCTTATCATGAGATGCAGAGCCAGTGCCATCCTAATGTTACCATTGAGTCATATCCATCTCTCTCTCTTTTTTTAAAACAAGTAATAGAAATCCATACCTTCTCATATTACATCTTGCCATTTCAAATATTTGTATTGAAATATTTAGAAAATCTCAATCATCTCATGTCTCTATTCCATAAAATGGCTAAAATGTGCCAACAGGGGGAAAAGCATGTTCCCAAAAGAATTAGTAGCACTACAAGTTCACAACTGCTCAGGCCTTGAATCCACACTAACTCTTTCATGGGCACTCCAACAAGAGGTCAACATTTTTAGAGGCAAGCCACCCTAGTGCCATGGTCCACCATCAATCATGTTAACTTTGCATCCTAAATCATGACACCATATTTACACCTCATCTCCCCTTTTATTCTCAGCATACTACCTATACCTTTTACTCCTAGCATCCCACTACCCACAACACTCATGAGCATGGTGCAACGATATCCAATTAGGTACTGAAGAGCAATGTTGGTGCCAAGCTTACTGTGGTGTTTTGCAGTTCTTTGTTGATGTCTCTCGGGCCACTCTTCTAGATGTCAACAAATATGGGCTAATGAAACACCGCCAAATTTGGGCTACAGCTTCTTAACTGTAGATTTGCCTAAGTATCAACATGAGGTCACTTTTTGCAAATTTTTCCAAGTGCTAGGACTACACTCTTCACTACCCTAGAGTGTAGTTAGCTTAGTGGAGAGCGTAGTTAACTCCAAAAATTGATTTTTTGCAATTTTCTCTAAGTTTCATCATGAAGAAAGAAGTTGCAAATTTTTCTAAGTGTTGGTAGCATGCTCTCCACTACCCTAGAGCATAGTTAGCTCAATAGAGAGTGTAGTTAACATAAAGGCTAGTTTGCAAATTTTTCTAAGTGTTAAGCCAATCACTGTAGATTTTTCTAAGTGCTGAGACTATGCTTTCCACTACCCTAGAGCATAGTCAAGCATAGCCAGCATGAAGGCACTATTTGTGGATTATTTCTAAGTGTTGAGATTGCACTCTTCATCGTCCTAGAGCATAGTCAAGCATAGTTAACTGGAGGATAATTTCTATAAGTTTTTCTAAGTGCTGAGACTACACTTGACCCTAGTTGGGAGCATAGTTAGCACACATCCATATTTTTTGCAAAATTTTCCAAGTGTTGGACTACACTCTCCCCTAGTCCAAAGCATAGTCAAGCATAGTCAACTAAAATAGCCCCAAAAGGCCTTCACAACACAACACTCACATTCATATAAACTCCACCTTAGCTCCAACAACCATAGCTAGAAAAATGCATTTTTATTGTATTCCCTTTTTGGCCGTAAATTGTAACTATTCTCAACCCCACACAAGACAGTGGAGAGTGTAGTCCTGGAGCATAGTCTCCAAAGTTGCATTTTTAAGTACATTTTGGTCCTCTCAGCACACATACATGCAATTAGCAGTGTAGTCATAGTCTCATAGTCTCGTAGAGTCTAGTAGAGTAGAGTAGAGCATAACACCATTACCCTCAATGGAGAGCATAGCTAGGTGAAAATGTAGTCCCAAACGTCCCATTGCCATGTGGCAGTTGATCTACATTTCACATTAAACCTAGCCCTATAAATGCCCCAACCCTTGAAATTTTAGGGGTTGGTAAAATTGAAGCAAGGTTGGCATTTTTGGCAAATTAAGGATAGACACATTTCTGGGTTAGCATTTGGTGAAGTTGTAGAACACCACAATCCCATCGTAGCCTAGTAGAACACCATAGCCCATGTTGCACCATAGTAGCCAACCCAACAGTCATAGACACCACTACGAGCACCAATATTCATGGCTAGAAATCTTTGAGACTGTGACTATGCTCTCCACTACACCTATTGTACACTACATATCTTCTAATCCCTTTTGGTGTTAACTATGCTCAACCCCATTTGGGGTGGTGTTCTATTTATCTCTCTTGCATTTTTTTATGCTTTCTTTGCTTTTTTCACTATTTTAAGCACATAGTCACATTACAACTACACTTGGGCAGTAGTCTTCACACATTGACACCCTCATTTTTACTAAAATCCTTGACTACACTTGCCTCCTTAGGCACCCGTGACTACACTCTACACTGTTAACATTGTCGACACCATCAACACCACTAACATCATCAACACTGTAAACACCACTAGCACACTTAGCATCATTTCACATCAACATTGTGGCTAACCATGCTACACCTTAGTTACATCCAGTAAAGTCCCTATTTGATCAACAAGACTATTTTGGGCACCCTGTCTCTGCCTCTAGCAGGCCCTCTGGTGAACTCAGGGTTAAAGCTATGTAGCTGTGAACCCCTTGATGTTACATTCTAGATGCTGATGTTTTTGGTCATTAGAAAAATTTTATGATCTTAGAAAAAGTTTCTATAAATCACCAGTAGTAGCCAGTGTGTCCAAGGAATGGCCAAACATCTTTTACAGTTTCTATTTAATGAGTGATTTCCTTGGTAACCCTTATTTTTTTAGGGTCTACCTCAATATGCCCTCATACAATGCCTTCTTGGACCATGAGATGACTCTTTTTCCAATTGAGTTTCAAATTATTTTTCACACATCTTTTTAGTACTTACTCAAGGTGGTACAAGGCTTGCTTGAATGTAGTGTCATAAGTGGAGAAGTCATCCATGAAGACTTCCACTTCGTTACCTATTTGTTGCTAAAAGATGCCTAAGACCAGATGTTGGAAAGTTGCAGGAGCATTGCACTGACCAAAAGGAATCTTGCAATATGCAAAGGTCTTGTAAGGACTTGTGAATGTTTTTTTAGCTTGATCTTCTAGTGCAATCTAGATTTGGTTATAGCCACTACAACCATCTAGAAAATTGTAATAGCAATGCCCAAATATGGTGTTGAACACTTGCTCAACGAATGACAATGAAAAATTATCTTTGAATGTTGCCATGCTTAAGAGCTTGAAGTCAATACCAACCCACCATTTGCCACCTCTCTTTGGGATTATCATGAGTGGGCTCATCTACTTACTATTTACAATGGGGTAGATAAACCCTACCTTAAAGAGTTGCTTAATCTCCTCTTTGATAATTTGGTTTAATTTTTGGTTCAACTACTATTGTGGTTGCCTCCTTTGCTTCATGGATGGATTAGTGTAAATGTAGTGCTAGCATATCCATGGATCAATTCTAGTGAGTTTAGGATACGTACAAGTAAAGGTTGTTGGCCATTTGTTGATGAATTTCAATAGTTTTGCTTTCTGCTTGAGAGCAAGTTTGGCATTCAGTATGATCAAGTTGCCATTTTTTAAGAATGCATATTCCAGGCTGATAGGTAGAGTTTTCAACTCTAGGGGCTCTTGTTTAAAATTCTCAGGAATCTCCAACTCTTCCTAATTTGTATCAACATTTTCATCATCAAAGAGTTGATGATGAACTTGCTCTAGTTCATCCATGCCTATGACATATGCACATGTTAGGCTCTGAGTAGGTTTCATCCATATTGTGCTATTGTTGGAATTAGCAATCAACCACTAGGTGTCCTCTTGTTTTGGGGATACTTTGTATGGAGACCTTTGAATATCTGCTTCATGTGCACATTGCCTACAATGCAGAAATAGATGCTTGTTTCACAGACCATAGTTTTTGCATGTAATTACACCCTGTATTGTTGTATGTGATGCATGGAATTCATCTTTTCTTTATCTTTTCAAATGTATTTTCTTTAGATATTTCCAAGGAAAGATCTTTGATGCTTATTTTTGCATCTACAATACTTAGCCATGCCCTTCCCATAATGATTGGGAAGTTCCCTTTTTAGTTGTCATACTTGATTACTAAAAAATTGATAGGATAAGGCCATCCACAGATAATGGTCATAATATTTTTGACTAGTCTCAGTGGAATAGTAATGGATTGGTCTATCAATTTCAATATGATATTGCTCTTCTTGAGAGGTGGTAATTTCTAGGCAGTATACATCTCATGAGAAATTAAGTTTACACTAGAACTTGAATTAAGAAGGGCCTTACATGGTTCATTTCTAGTAATCTAAAAATAGATAAGAGGACTCCTAAGGTCAACTAACTTTCTAGGAAGGTTGCTAGCCTAGATCCAATCAAATACAACATGAGTGAGTATAATAGTATGGATTTTGGGTGACATTTAGTTTAAAGAGGAATTGATGGACTAGTTTGCAGAGGGTATGGTAGAAGTAGGATGACTAGCTACCTAAGTTTGTGAGGGCTTAGTAGGGATGTTGAATTAGAAGAAGGATATTTTATAAGTGTGAGGTTCCAAACCCCTTGGTTGATGAATCAGTTGTAAATTGACAACCCTGGTAGTGTTACAGTGTTGTAGCTAGGCTAGAAGTTCACCTTGCATTGATGTAGTAGGTGGTAGTTGCATTGCAGGTGGAGGAATATGTGTAAGAATAGGAGGAGGATAAGGATGAAATGTGGAATCCCTCCTAGAATATGAAGAATGATCTCTATAGTACTTAGGAGGGTAGTAGTGATGCTAAAAAGGAGAAACATGACTAGAAGAGTCATGTGGAGATAGGGGTTGCTAAACATAATACCCGTATGGATCTAATTACGTGTAAGGATACTATTGGCTTGGTGGTCGCATTCCCCGTGACTATGGTTGATGCCACTATTGATATTTCTCATATAATTGTGGTGGAGTTCCATTTGGATAATATTGTTGTTATTGATGGAACTACCTAGGATTAACTTGAGGATAAGGCAATCTTCTAAGTCTTTGCCTTTTTGCTAATCGTGGATTTAGAGCATATACCCTAGACTCCTGTAAGTGTGACATGATGGGGTAACATCTCTTAGGATGTTCATATTAGCATATGTCGCATCCACCATCATCATTTGACTCATTTTCTACAACGTCATCTATGTAGGAATTTTTCCCTTATGCCTTTGGTAGGCACATTTAGCTTCTTTCTACCTCCCACGGTTATGATCACTACTCTATTGTCTTGATTCTTTGATGATTTTTAGAGTAGCTTGGAATTTTTCATCTAATTAATCCCACATTTTATCCACCTTAGCTGAAATTTCATATATAGATTTTTGAATCTACAAGGTTTTTCTATTCACCACCTCATCAAGAGATGACTCTTCCTCATTGTCACAAAATTGGACTTCTCTCTTTTTGATGGAAGGATGCCTATTATATTCCTTAGCAATTTCATGTTTCCTCAACTCTCCTTCTTCTTTTGCTACCTACTTAATTAGCCTTTGGATTTGATGGGCTCAAAGTTCTGATAGTTTTCCTTGGGCATAGACCCCAAGAGTTCTACTCATTTTCAATCTAAGTCCATCAATGGCATGGTGAAGTTGTTCTAGCTGAGAATAACCATGGCTAGGGCATCAATGTATGAGAGAATAGTATCTATCCATGGTGGTGTCCAAGGGTTCATGGTTTCCTTGCTTCCATCTTTGGATTTCCTTCTCAGATTAAACACTTGGGAGTATGTCTAACACTTATCATTAAATAACTCTAGCATTATACTCTACCTATGAATGAATTCTAGTGCTAAGGATTGGTACTAGCTTTCTACTTCCTTGATGAGTGTCTTGGAAAATAGCTTTAATTTCTACCAGTCATTTTCAATATTTTGTAAGGCACATGCATTGTGAAAATCTTTAAGATGTGTTTGTGGATCAGAATTATTTCCCCCTCAAATCTAGGAATATTGTTCATATTAAATTGTCTAATCTGACTATCTTTCACATGTCTGGTTGGAATGTTTATGGCCTCTACAATATTTAGCATGCTTTGAGCTACTAGTAAAGGCTCATCATCATCATCATTTCATTCATGTTAATGATTTCCTTTGCTACCCCTTCGTTCATGGTGGGCCCAATGATCATCATTATTGTGCCGATATTCACCTTCATCATGATTGTTCTTTCTATGACATTTGTCAGAACCAGAAGAGGAAGAAAAAAAAAGATGTAGATGAAGAGTGTGAAGAGGGAGAAGGACTTCCACCATCATGATGTCTACCGATTCCCCTTTGGTTGTCACGAGCATGTTTGTTAGCTTTCTTGTCATCTTGACACTTTTTTGAGCCCCTACCTTGACTTCCATTTTTACTTGAACCTGGATTATTGATAGTGGACTATAGATTCAGGACCACACCCCCATCACCAATAACAAAGGATGGAGAATCTTCATGTTGAGAACCCCTAGAGGGAGGATACTCATTGTCATTTTGATTAAGCAAGAATAAGTGATTAGTAAATTGTTTCCCCTTCATAAGCTCATGGTGCTTCTTCTAGTGTCGATCTCTCCTGTATTGTGTTTTAGTTGGATGGTAATCTTGGTAGTCATAATCATGCACAACGTACTCCTCTTGAAGATCCTAGATGTCTAACCTCTTAAGAGTTTGGAGTAGCATCTTGGGCATAGATCAATCAAGAGACATTACAATATTGCCTTTTATATCTCATCATCATAGTTGTTCATTTTGATGCAGGATGAAGGTGAAGTCAAGCACATACTCATTTGGATGAGTATGCACTCCCTTGCATTCTTGAGGGACTAGTAGTTTAGTATCATCATGCCTATGAGAAGAAGAAATTTTACAATACAAATAAGATATCAGTGTGCTTATGTGATTATATTTATTATGAGAATGATTTTGACCTTAGGGTTCATCCAGTAATGTTAATGATGTTCAATAAACTGATATAGTGCACATTTTAAACAAAAAGAATCCCCAGTAATGATGCCAATGATGAGCAGTTGAATGCCCCTATGCTCAACCATATGAATCACTAAGCATTCATGCATGATTTGGTCAAATTTTGTGGACTTTATGTCTTCTGGTGCACTAGCCTCTAGGAAGTGAACTTCATCTTAATAGTCATTCATTGTCTTCCCAATTACACTTGTGATGTATAAAGGTATGGTTAAGTGTAATCAAGGCATATGATTTGTATTATTTTATGTTTTATGTTTTTGGTGCTTTAAAATAGAGAAGTGAAGTAATTTAATAAATAATTTAATTTAGCTAATTAATTAATATGTAACTAATCCTAACAAAAGTATCTAGTCCTACTTTTTGTACACATCTTGAACCCACATATCTACTACTAGGATTATCAAGTGTTGTGTTACTAGGTGAACCAAGTAATAACACTATTGGGATTACCAAGCAAATATATGTTTACACTTGAAGTGGTTGTACTTATGTGTTTAATCTATTTAGCTTAATTAATTAATCAACTGAAGTCTAATTCAGCTTAATAAATTGCATAATTAATGAAAATAGAAAATGCAAAAATAATCATTAATCTATTCTAACTACTGCAAGGTTTGATCAAAAGGCTCATCTTTATTGTTATTCACACTGGTGTGTTTAGGTGCAACAATGCTTGAATAATGAACTATACACTTTTTGACTCCTACTATGGGTACTTAAAGAAATATTTTAACTCTCAAATGTTAAAATTATAAGAGCTATACTATAACTATGACTTCTCTCCCATAAACATAGTTGGTAGGTGCACATTAATAGACTTTATTATGGAGCTACAACAATGTGGCCCCATAGATGCAAAAAATGCTACATCGACATGGCCTTATCAATGGGGCAACACCACATAGATGGGGCTACATTGACAAGGGCCCATCGACGAGGCCACGTCAACGAGGGCTCATCAATGCAACACTTTGACACTTCATCACCTATCCTTAAAAAAATATAAGGTTAAATGAACAAAGGTTTTTGTGTAGTGATAATGTGCAACTCAATCAATTGGGTCTTATGTACTTACATAACACCATTAAGGTCTAATTGATGCACATTCCCATGATGACTTAGGAAAAAAATGCTTTAATTCATATAATATTCCTAGGTTGTATCCATAATTTTTGTTAAATGGAATCTTTCCTATTCTATAATGAAATGCACTATTATTAGAAAACTCTATGTGGGACAATAAATTTTCCCCATAGTTGGACTAATCAGCACACAAACCTCTCAAAATTCTTATCAATGATTTATTTATCACTTTAGTTTTTCATTAGCTTAAGAATGATATGAACTTTAAAAACTTAATTTGGTTTCCAAAAATCTTTCACAAAGATCTCCAAAGAAGAGAGGTAAATTCTAAATCCCTATAATTAAAAATGCTCAATAGAATGCCATGGAATTTTAAAACTTTCTAATAGAAAAAATTAGCCACATGAGAGATATCTCTTTCCTTTTTGTAAGGAATGAAATGTGCCATTTTGGTAAATCTATCCACCATATCAAAAATAGAATCATTATCTTTTTTTTTTAGGAAACTTCCATAATAAAATTCATTGACATACTTTTCCATGGTGACTTAGGAATAGAAAATGGTAAATAATGATCTTCTATTTCCTTTTTCCTTTTGAGTTTCTAACATGTTAACCATTTGTTCACGTATTTTGAAACTTTTGTAACCATACCTAGCCAATAGTAGCTCCTACTCATAAGCTTCAGGATTTCTTTTTCTCCATACGACTTGTCATATCTCCATAATGTTTCTCAAATTTGGATTTGAAATAATATTTGAAAATAAAAACTATTTTATTCTTAAAGAAAATACCATTTTGAAATCTGTAATCCCTCTATTGATTAGCTCTTCCAATTAAAGGCTCTCTAAAATTTTTTGAAACTTATTTAAAAAATCACAATCATCAATGTACAAGTAAGAAAAATCATTCATACATTCTACTTGTGATGTATTCACATAGGAGATTTCTACTAAATGATACCAAAGGAAAAAGAAAAAATTCTTCTAGCAAGTCAAATACTATATGGAGATAGAGAAAAACCTCTATAAAATATATGTAGAAAGCTTAGTGCAATTATGTGCATCTCATAAAGATTAGTTCAAAATTATCTGAGACACTCATGAGGGGCCTTATGGAGGCCACTATGTAGGAAGAAGAATGACCATAAATATCTTCATGGTAGGATATTTTGGCCTACGATCTTTAGATATGCACATCATTTTGCCAACTCTTGTGAATGATGTCAACAAGATGATAGAAAAATTGACAAGCTGGAGGATCCATATTAATGGTTCTAAACATTGGAACCATTTGATCTATGGGGAATTTATATCATGAGTTCCATCACATCCATGCATAATGGGAAATCCTACATCATTATGGCATTGGAATACTATACAAAATGGGTAGTAGCGATAACTATAATAGATTGTACATTAACAACTACAGTTCAATTATTTCAACATGTGGTAAATATATTTGATGAACCTAGGACACTAATTTCTAATAACAGAACTCATTTTAGGTACTAGTTTCAAGAAGTTGATCAAATGCTTGGAGGTGGAATACAAACCCATAACCCCTTATTATTCCCAAGCTAATGATTAAGTAGAATTCATGAATTGGGAGATAACTTGAATCCTAACTAGGATAATTAGCAAAGAGATGAGATACTAGAGTACAAAGCTTAATGATGCCTTATGGGCCTATTGCTTTGCTTAGAAAATCTCTATAGGCTAATCCCCATATAGTTAGTGCATGGAAATTTACCCAAAATTTCAATTCAAACAAAGCTTTATACACTCAACACTGCTTGCAAAATTAACATTGACATCACCTTAGCTTAATAAGAATGATTGATGAACCTTAATGTGCTAGATAAAAATGAGAGAGTATTCTTGAGGATGAATGAACTACATAAGAATTATACCAAACAACATTATGACACTACACATTTCAACTTGGAGATAAGATCTTTTACTAGAATCCCATTCATGTATCTTAATGCATGAAATTTCAAATACTATGAGAAGAGCCTTATATTATATACTCTATCTTCAAACATGGTGTTATGTGTAAATTTACCAACATGATTGTTTGAACAAGTTGATTTTGGTTAGCACACAAAAAATCAAATCATTTAAGGATTTTTCATATAGCTACATAATCTAGTGTCATCTCTACCAATGGTCAAGCCTATTCTATATTTCATATATCTTCTCTTAATCTTGCTTATGGGAATGATACTAATTTGTTATGATTTTTATGAGCATAGATTTTGTATTGATTCATAGTAAGGTTGATCTATTAGCCTCATAGGTCATCAATTCATAGTAAGATCAACCTACCTATGAGTTGGTGAAACTCAGAAGGAAGAAAAATACACACTTGTTAGGTTAGTTTGCCCTATTAAAGGTCAATCTAGTTAGAAGTAGGTAAATTTTAGACTAAATCAAATGCAACAATCCTAAGGTCAAATGACCTTAATTAAGATTGGATTATTAGTTCTTAAGTTTGATCGACCCCTCCATAGGATAAAAAATCTTAGTATAGAGAAAGTTTGCAGCTAGAAAATGCATTACTCTTAAGGTTGATGAACCTAATGTTAGGTCAACTAATCCAAGATGAGTAGGTAATGATAGATGTCTAATTTTGGATGCCTAAGATAAAGTAGGATGACCTAGCTAAGAGTTTAAGGTTTTTTAAGATGTAATGTAAGGTTGAATGACCTAAACATAGGTTGATCAAACATGCATATAGGTCAAACAACCTTTTCTAAAATTAAGCAATTAGGAAAAAATGATAAAAAATAAAATGACAAAAAGACCAAAAATTTTCTTAAATTTTTTTACACAAGCAAAGTATTAAGGAGTAAAGATTGTCATTTATCTTTGTGGGTAGAATGTTTCTTCATAGAAATCATAGCTCTTTTACTCGTTGGTGCATTGGTGGAGATGAATCATTGGAAAAATACTAGTATTTTAGTAGTAATAAGCAGGATTTAAGGTGGCTTTTTGGTAAACTTTTAACACATAAGGAAAAGAACTAAACTAAAATATTTTCATTCTATCTTTGCATCTTTGGCCCTAAATCTCTATAACATATTCATATTTTATGTTTTTATTAGATGCAATTTGATCTTTTGTGAGATCATCAAGCATAATTTTTAAACTTTCTTTGATTTAAGGATGTTTACCTAAAAATCTCATTTGTATGAAAGAGAGACTAGAAACCTTTGAAACTAGCATTGTTCTTTATGGAGTTGAAGATCAAAATGGAAGGTAGGGGTAGAAGAGATTTAGATAGCTCTATGGAGTAGAAGTAGAGCCAAGTTGAATCATTATAAATATTGGTGTGTATTTTTCATTTTTTATTTTTTGCATTTCATTTTTGATTATAGATTAGATGTGTTGTACATCAATTTTATTTAAAAATTTTGCAAGGACATATTTATTATTAGATCCAAGTTAGATTGTACAAATTTTTATTGAGACATCCTATTCATCTCTCCTCTAGGGTATGAAATTTAATCTCAAATTGGTATTGAAGCCTAGTCTTTTAAATACCAAATTATTCTTTATCAAGTATTTTTTCTTGTTCTATCATGTCTATTAAAGATGCATAATCTACTGCTAAGCCTTCATTCTTTGATGGATAAAATTATAACTACTGGAAGACAAGAAAGAGATGCTTCTTATAATCTTTAGAGTTTGACAATTGAATTTTGGTTAAACATGGATATTCAAACCCCATAGAAGTTCACACAACACGAAGTAAATATTCTTACACAAGATCCAAGGGTATCAATAAATGATCAAATGAGAAAAAGAGAGCACGTGGAAAATGCTAAGGTTATTTATGCTTTCTATTATGCTCTATGCTTTGAAGAATTCAATTGAGTTGTTTGTTGTAAAATTGATAAGGAGATTTGAAACCTTCTAAAATCTACACATGTGGGGACCACTATGGTAAAGCAATTCAAGATACATGTTCTCAATCATAAATTTCTACATCTAAATATGAGAGAAAATAAAACTATAAAGAATTATTTCTATAAAATTACTAAAAGTATAAATTCTCACAATAGTCTTGGTGAAGATTTTATCGATTCTAAAATTTATCAAAAAATCTTGGAAAACCTACTCAAGAAATTCTATGCCTACGTGACAACCATCCTTGAAGTGAAAGACATCAATATCATGAAAGTTTAGCTTCAATGTGACCTGGAGATATATGAAATGTCTCTTCAAGAGAATAACTGTGTTGGATCATCAAAAAGGCATATTACTGTAAAATCCTCAAAGGATGCTAAAGATGTTGACTCATATGATCTAAATGAAGAAGAGTTGGTCCTACTAGCAAGAAAGTTCCTGGGAATTTTTAAGAAGAAGTATAGTAAGAAGAAATCCATGAGAAATGATAAAAATGATTATAAGAAAAATGACATTCAATACTATCATTGTCATGGCTACGGTCACATTATATTAAAATGTTCAAGTAAGAAGAAGAAAAAGAAGGAAAAATCCAAAGACAAGAAGGCTCTATGTTCTTGGGATAGATCAAATAAATTCTCATCAAAAGAGGATACTAAACATTATTATCATGATGAAATGTAAAGAAGAAGATTAATGTGATGAAGGAGAGGAAAGCATGAAGGAAGAAGAAATGTATGAGTTAGTTATTAATGATTTTACCAAACTTCAAAGTATTTGCATAAAGATAAAGATAAAGCTTCATGAATAAGAATTCAAGCTAGAAACTCAAGGTGTTAAACTTAAAGATAAATAGACTCCTCATGGTGATTTACAAGTAAGATGTAGCTTTTTCCAAAAATGTCTCAAGGAGAGGGACACTTAGCTTTAAGAAAAGAGGAAAGAAATCAAAAACCTACTCAAGTAGCTCAATGAATCTCAAGTCACTATTAGGCACAATGCCCAAGAAATTACTAATTTCAAAAGTAATCTTAAGAAATTTACATAAGGTTAAAGAATCTTAAATGTGATTATAGAGAAATTAATGCATGTTGGAGATAGATCTAGCCTTGAATACAAGCCTACACAATTCACATCGAGAGGACAAGGTATGTGCAATTATTTACCAAACTATGAATTCCTCTCTATACATTCATATATTTAATATTACTATTACTACAATTATGGTTGTATCTAATAGTTTTGAGCATATAAGTTTTATTTGAACTATCATAATATGATATTTTCAAGAACTAATCAAGATAGATACAACATGGATGAAAAAAAGCCCAAAGTAAGAAAGGTATGGGTTTCAAAGAACATGATACATCAAGCATATCTAGTCAAGATGGAAGCTCCAGAGAGGCCATCCATTTTTTGGTATCTTGTCAATGAATTCTCAACACACATGATTGAGGATAGGTCTCAATTTTCCTTTCTTTTAAGTTATGATTATAGAAGTATTATCTTTGGAGATAACATTAAGGCATATGCCAAAGGAAAAGGTACGGTTGCAGGTAAGAATTATTCTACAATTGATGATGTGCTTTATGTTGCAAGATTAGAGCATATAATATTAAGTGTTAGCTGACTTTGTGATGGTTGCAAGTGTGTATTATTTTAAGTTGATTATTATATCATTAAATATTCTAAAATTGATGAAGTGATTCTTATGGAACATTGATAAAGCAACATTTATATCATTGATAATTGTGATTTAAGGAGGTATAATTTGAATTTTTTAATTAACAAATCAAAGGATAGTTGGCTATGGCATAGGAGGTTGTGACATTTGAACTTTTAGCATCTTAGCAAGCTCTCTAAAAATAAAATAGTTGAAGCAATTTCCAACATCCAATCTAACAAGGATAATGTATGTGAAATGGGCCAAAAAGGTAAACAAAAATTCATATCCTTCAAAAGAAAAAATAACATTACTAGTAATTGTTCTCTTAAATTATTACATTTGGATTTAGTTGAACCTACTAGAACTTGTAGTATAGATGGTAGAAGATATTTTTTTATAATTCTTAAGAACTAAATGTTTTCTTGGGTACTTATACTAATCCACAAGGATGAAGAATTTCATAACTTGAAAAAACTTTGTTGTAGGTTACAAAGGAAGAAGGGATACATAATAAAAAAATTAGGAGTAACCATAAAGGAGAAGGTGATAATCATGCTTTTGAAAAATATTATGACAATGAAGGCATTAAGTACTAGTTCTTAGCTCAAAGAACACCCAAATAAAATGGAGTAGTTGAATGTAATAATTAGGTGTTACAAATGATGACTAGAAGCTTACATCAAGATCAAATGATGCAAAAGTATTTTTGGGATGAGGCCATCAATATTGCTTACTATGTGTTAAATTGAACTCTTATTACATCTAAGACCACAAAAATGTCATTTTATCTCTATCATGATAAGAAGCTTATGATGAATTACTTCAAGGTATTTTTTTTTGTAAATGTTGTATTTTAAAAAATAAGGAGAAGCTAGGAGATTTTGGTAATAAAGTTGATGAAGGAATTTTTATTGGACATTCATCTACTAGTAAGGCTTATAAAGTTTACAATAAATACACAGTAATGATTGAGAAAGTGACCAATGTAGTTTTTGATGAGATAAATCTTAGCCTAATCTAGTAGATTCAATATGATGATGAAAAAAGTAACTTCACAACTTTTTAGACTAAAGGAGAGTTCAAAAGAGGATGAATAATAAGTTTCCTTCACTTCCAAATCTTCATCAACTCATAGGAAGTATGCTAAGAGGTACACCCTTAACTAGATCATTGAAAATTATTAAGATGAGGTGAAAACATGAAGAAGGCTATAGCAATTTTGTGATTTTGCATGCTTACATTCCCAAATTAAGCTTAATAACATTGAGGAAAATTTAAATGATGAATCATGGATTCAAGCAATTGATGAGTGGCAAGGTACCCCTACACTCAACCATACGAATACGAGTGTTTTCACATGTGATTCGGTCAAACTCCGCAGATGGACTAGTTGTGGCACCTAGATCATTAACCTTAGGTCGCAGTTCATTGTCTTCCCACCTAGACTAGTATTATATTTGTCACATATGGTTTAGTCCAGAGTGAGGTGTATGATGTGTTCCTAATCTAATGCTACTCCTGAAGGCAATGGAAGGTAATATTAACTAAGCTAGGAGGAAAGGGTAAGAAAATCTAATCTAGCCTAAGTGCGATGAGCAGCCCTTCCTTGATTATCTGTACACATCTTGGACTTCATGCACAACTACCACTGGGGTTACCAAGCACAGATCCTAGGTACGCTACTAGGTTACCAAGTAGTCACACTTAAATTTTCATAATCAAGTCGTACTCATACCACATTTAACATGAGTTTAAGGGTGAGAGAAAATAATTAGGAAAGTAGTAAATAATAATTAAATAAATAAATGAATGAATGAATGCTGCAATGATGAGGTAATCTCGATCTTTATTTTCGATCATGTGCGCGTCCAAGTACGTCACACTCAAATAAAGGATGCCATACAATTACATTCACCACACTACGGGTAGACACAGGAAAATAATCTATCTCTAGAGGGATCAAACTGCCAGAGTTTAGCTACAATCTACTCTATATTATGAAACAAGGGAGAGTTGCCTCTTACTTATAGAACTGGTAGTAGGCTGCGATATCACGTATGTGATATTGCAGGGCGAGATGAGATATTGCATACGCAATATCATGGCCCATGCGATATCACATCTCATCATACCCCCACGAATAAATAAAAACTCATCCTTGAGTTACAGTTATTACACAGTGGATAGGTATGGGATTATTAAATGAAAAAATGAGATGATGCCACAGTGTGGGAAGAAAACAAAATAAAGACACAAGACACAAAATGTGCTACAACTACAAAAATTTCAAACTCATGTAGTTCCTAGTGGCGGTGGCTTCTCCATAGGTGTCTTTCCCTTTTCTTGTGCTCCAGGTCTTGGGATTTGATGGTGTTGAAGTATGGCTTGGAGTTTCTCCTCTTGTAAGGCCTTGAGTGCCTTGGTGTGCATGTAAGTTTGCACTTGTGCCATAGAGAAATCCCAGTCAGCCTTCTCTTTTTCTTTCGCCACCCTTTTATTCTTTATCAACAATTTATTAAGTTGCTCGATTCTGAAAGTGCCCAGTTGGTTCTAAGCAACCTTTGGCCCTATATTTGGAAGGTTTAATACTTCCGAGATGGCTTGAACAAAGAAATCAATAGTCACACCACAAATGTTAACTGTGGTGCCTTCTTCTTTGTTGTGCCAAAATGGGTACGTTTCCCCTAAATACTAGGCACCGCTTTCAGAGAGGGTAGGCCATAATGGGGACCCTTTGAGGTGATCCCTAATGGCCTTTGGAGAAAATTCTATGAAAGGTCCAGAGTTTAATTTCATGATCACTACAGTGAATATGGACCTTTCATGGATGGTCTAAACACAATCCTAGGTTAGCGTGAGATATCGTCCTTGTTCAGACGTTGCTGCAGCTCCTTCTTCTACCTGCCTTGATTGTACAGTAGGAGGATCCTCTTGATGAATGCTGAATGATTGTTCCTCTTGTTCTATATGTTGTCTGGCAGGATCTTCTCTTCCACCTCTCTAAGATTGTTTGATCACACCTTGAACAAGACCTTCCTGTTTTCTGCATTTTAGGACCATTTGCAATCACATGGGACCAATCGTTAGTAAGGTTGTTACCAAAGTTAGGTTATACCTGACTGCTTGCCTTAATAGATTTACTTTATTTCCATGGGATGTTAATTATTGGAAGAACATGTCCCCAAAAGATTATAATGTTGATTCCTCTTTACTTAGGTGGTTTCCAAATTTAATTTTCTGGTATAGCTAAGGGGATGAAATTGTTTTTGACACATTCTATTCTTAATTTTACAACTAATTACCCTTAAATATGTCCTTTGGGTGATGATGAATTTAAAAAAAATTCAAAAAATTTATGCACTATTCGGCATGTGCCCCTCCCCCACGACTACGCTGAACACTCTGGGTTCAAGTAGGTTCAGACGGAATGAAAATCAGAGTACCAGCAAGCAAGATATAGGTATAAAAGCAAGGGTCTCACAATCACAAGTCGTAGAGAAAAAATAGAAAAAATCCCCCACGTGAATAGTTGCAAATGATGTTGATTAGCACAGGGGATTCATGTATATATTTTCATTGAAGTTACGACACTTAGAGAATGTACCAAATTTTTAATATTTCTTTGAAATTAAACAACGTAAACGAAGGACATCTTGACAATTGTTAAAAGGTTCTAGGGTAATTCAACTAGTTCAAAAGGCACAATTAATGATGATGGTGTGGATTTTATCAATAAAACCTTGGGTGGTAAGAAAAAGGGTATGTAATGGTACATCAGAACGTTGAAATTTAGAGGGATAATAGTAGGGAAAAAATCATTTAAAAATTATGCTGAGGGTAAGAAATGGTGTGTGTGAGCTATGTCATAAGTGAAGATTACAAAAAATTACACAAGTGGGTCCTCCCCAAAGCAGGTTTCAACCTATAATGCCCTTGTCTAACCACACTTAAAGTGTCTGTGGGCACTAGAAAGGTTAAATGTAATCCGCACTAACTCCACAAAACACACACATGTAAATATCACCAGAATGAGATGAAAATTCTATGCTATACGAGACATGAGCTACAATTACATGAATAGAGGGATGAGACGTACTAGAGAAAGGGATTGTAGAGATTGGGACATGAGGTAACTGACCCAGGGCACAGTGAATCCTGCGTGAAAAGCATGATTCACGTGTCATTAACCCATTGTTCCAAGATCAAGACCAAGTCTGTGCCTTTGACCAGTGACATCACATTGTTTCATCCAATGATGAACAACTATGAGAGTATCATAACAACAAGGCATATGATCACTTGGCATTTTATTCAAGGGAGGAGTGACTTTTGTTTTATGGCACTTTATTTTTCTTTTTCTTTTCTCTTCTTTTTTTTTAAACTTTACTGAATCCAAAGAAGCTGCCAACCTTCAGGCATGGGTGCATGTCTTTCCAGTGGGACCCCCTAGAACAACATTTGATTTTCAAGTGCCATTTTGATTACTCTTACTCCTAGTTTTTGTTAGATCTTCAAGGATCTTAATACAACCATGTTGCATGACAACTCCCAGAGACGTCACCAAAGAGAATCCACAAATCCCCTTGATGTCACACCCTAATTATTCCCTTTTGGTCCATCCTTCTTCATTCTGGGTACAATGAACAAAAAATTAGTTTTAAGTTTTAAGAATGTCAAGAATATCACTGTACCCTCGAACAAAACCTCTTATTTGTAGAGTGGATGAGTGGGTGTAATGGGTTCACTGTTCCAAATAATGGATCGCTCAAGACTTAATAACATAGAACACACCTCAACCAATGATTCACATGAGTGTTTTATTCATAGATGAGATTACTTACAAAAACGTAAAAAGACAAAAACACAAAAACACAAAAATATAAAAAGATAAAAAGATAAAAAAAAAAGTTGAAGAATGAAAAACTGAAAAACAAAAAGTTGTAAAATCAAAGAAAATAAAAATGGTTATTAATCCCGCTTGTTATTAGAATGGGGGGTATCCCCCATAACTAAATGGTTGAGCATGGCAAGGATTAATAAATGGAAGATGAGGATCCTTGCATGTTGGAAATATTTTGGCTTGGTCATATTTACCCCATCAGGTTTCACACACTTGATTATAGTGAGCATAGTGGGGCAATTTATACGATGTAGTTCCCAGATAACGAGTTGACCCACTATGATATTTGAGACTGTTAGATGGTATGCAAGGATTAGGATGATGCCTCCCATGGTTGTGTTCATTGGGCCATATGGTTGTTGGAGTGTTACATGGTGGCCTTGATGAAGTTACATGAGGCGTTGGATTCGAAGATAAGGGTGCACCATAGTGTGGGACTTTTGTTGAGTTGGAAGATGCAGTGGCCTCTAAATTTTGTTGTCCCTTCTTACAATCTTGTTTAAAGAAGGGGTGCTTTGGATGTTGAGGAGGTTTCTCACTGTTGTTGGTAGTAGTAGCACAAGTGTTGTTCGTGGGCTGTTGCTATGAACTAGGAGTATAAGATGCACAAGGTGGCGGCTGTGTTGGAAGTATGGGCTAATAGTATTGTGGAGAATAGTACTATGGTGCGATAGAGTATGGTGGCCCAGTTGGAGAAACAGGATGTTGAACTTGATAAGCATTTGGGTTTGGATGATACAAAGGGTGCCTCCAGTCTAATGGTGGTCTCCTCCATGACTAGGATTGTTGCCACTGTGATTGAACATAGTACCTCTGTATGAACTCTGGATGTAATGTGTTTCCCCAATACTCATGTAGATGTAACAATATTGGGCATTGGCCTTTGGAGTGATCGTACAATCATATGTTACATTCATACATAGGATTGGCAGTTGAGCACTTATTCCCTTCATTCTTTTTTTTCGAATGTCTAATGTTTTTTCTTGCTTCTTGGGTTGTCAAAACTCTATCTCCAATGGTGTTAATAAATTCTTCACAATTTTGATACATCCATTCGAACATCTTATTGATCTTTGCCTCAACTTCTTCTAACGATTGTTGTATTGGCAAAGATGATGTTTCCACCTTGGGATTGGTTTATTTCTCCTTGTTATGATCATGGACCTTTGTTAAGTTGAAATTTTGGTCCCATTGATGTTTTTCAACACTCTCCCATCGAGTCATTTCTCCTTCTTTTTTTGCTACCCACTGAATAAGCTCTTGGACTTGATGGATTCATAGTTCATATAATTGACCTTGGGCATACATTCCTAAGGTCTCTCTTGTTTCATTACGTAGCCCATCAATAATATGGTACATTAGCCTTTCCTTGAAGAACCCATGGCCTGGATAGTTGTTTAACAATGCATAATATCTTTCTAAGGCCATGTCCAAGGGTTCATGTTTTGCTTGTTTCCACTCTTAGATTTGTTTCCTTAAGGCTGATACTCTTTCATCGGTTTGATATTTTTTGTTAAATACTTCTACCATTATTGAACAACGTCGTATCGAATTTGGTTTTAACGATCTATTCCATACTTTTTCTTGGTCAACAAGTGTCATGGGAAAGAGCTTAAGTTTTTGCCATCCATTATCAATGTTATTCCATGCGCAAGCATCGGAGAAGGCTTGTAAATGTTGATGCAGATCTAATTCATAGCCTCCTAAAAATTTGGGAAAGTTATTTAAATCAAGCCTGGGTAGACGACTCTCTTTACGATGCCTACGTGAGATTCAAACGGCCTCTTGTATTTGCATTAGGCTTGTAGTGGCCAGTAGGGGTTCATCGTCATCAGGTAAGTTATGCTTTCGTATGTTGGGATGACATAGTTTTTGTTCATGTTTATAAGAAACCCCCACTTCAGGTTGTATACTTCAATCTTCATCATCATATAATTCGTTGGTTCTCCAATGAACTTCCTCACTAAGTGTGGCATTATCATAGTCTTGTAGGAGAGGCATGGTTGTGAAATTATGTATGAATTTAGATGTGATTTTTTATAATTTTTTAAAAAAGATATATCGTTAATTCCTATACAACGACCTTGTATTATATAACTAATCTAGATAACTAGCATCATCCCTGGCAACAGCGCCAATCATGAGTGGCGAGGTACCCTTACACTCAACCATATGAATACGAGCGTTTTCACACGCGATCCAGTCGAACTCCGTAGACGGACTAGTTGTGGCACCTAGATCGTTAACCTTAGGTCGTAGTTCATTATCTTCCCACCTGGACTAGTATTATATTTGTCACGTATGGTTTAGTCCAGAGTGAGGTGTATGATGTGTTCCTAATCTAATGTTACTCCTGAAGGCAATGGAGGGTAATATTAACTAAGCTAGGAGGAAAGGGTAAGAAAATCTAATCTAGCCTAAGTGCGATGAGCAGCTGTTCCTTGATTATCTGTACACATCTTGGACTTCGTGCATGACTACCACTGGGGTTACCAAGTGTAGATCCTAGGTACGCTACTGGGTTACCAAGTAGTCACACTTAAATGCTCGTAATCAAGTCGTACTTATACCACGTTTAACATGAGTTTAAGGGTGAGAGAAACTAATTAGGAAAGCAGTAAATAAAAATTAAATAAATAAATAAACAAAGTGAATGCTGCAATGATGAGGTAATCTCGATCTTTATTTCCGATCATGTGCGTGTCCAAGTACATCACACTCGAATAAAGGATGTTGTACAATTACATTCACCACATTGCAGGCAGACACGAGAAAATAATATATCTTTGGAGGGATCAAACTGCTAGAGTTTAGCTACAATCTACTCTATATTATGAAACAAGGGAGAGTTGCCTCTCATTTATAGAACTAGCGGCAGGCTGCGATATCGCGTACGCGATATCACGGCCCATGCGATATCGCATCTCATCAACAATGAATAAAAAACTAAATCACTTTATAAGAAATGATGTTTGAAAACTTGCCCCCATACCTAATGAACATAAATTTATTGGCACAAAATGGATCTTTAGGAACAAGATGAATGAAGATAAGATAGTTGTAAAGAATAAGACAAGATTAATTACTAAAGGTTACAATCAACATGAGGAAATTAACTATGAGGAAATATTTGTACCATATGTACAATCATAATTCATTAGGACCCTACTTTTCTTTGTTGCAAACAATAACATCATGCTCTTTGAAATGGACATGAAAAGTGATTTTCTTAGTAGAATAATTTAAGAAGAGGTTTATTTGTAGAAATCACTAGGCTTTGAGATTTTTCACAAAAAGAATACTATGTTCAAACTAGAAAAGGCATTATATGAACTCAAACAAATTCCTAGGGCTTGTTATGAAAGACTTTCATAAAATTTGATACACAATGGCTTTTTAGAAGGCTCTTTTGACCCTATCCATTTTTATTTTAAAGAATGGTGATGATATTTTAATAGTTGAAATTTATGATAATGACATTGTCATCTCACAAGTAAAATATGCTAAGGAGATTCTTAAGAATTATGGAATAGAGAATGCTAAATAAAATTTCATTTCCATAAGTTCTAAAGTCAAACTATGCAAGGATAAGCAAGGCATGAATGTTGATGAAAAAGCTATATAGAGGAATAATTGGAAGTTTGTTTTATATTGCTACAAGTAGACTTGATATTATTCTAATTATTGTAATATGTACTAGGCATCAATATTAACCAAAATAATTCCATTACATTTTTGTTAAAAAGATTTAAAAATATTTAAAAGGTACTACATAACATGGTCTTTGGTATCTTAACAACACATGGCTTGATCTTGTTGGGTATTTTGATGTAGATTGTGCTAGAGTGATTGATAATAGAAAGAATAAAATGAGAAATTACTTCTTTTTAGGAGAATGCCTTATATCTTGAATGACCAAGAAGCAAACATCTACCTCCATCTGAATGGTTAAAGTAGAATACATAGTCTTTGGAAATTGTTATCCCCAACTGATGTGGATGGTACAAATGCTTAAAGATTATGAGCAAGAAGAAGGCAAGGTGTTAATGTTTTGTGATAATATGAGTGATATCAATATTGCAAAAACCTGTGCACTCTAGAATCAAGGGCATTGAGATTAGACATCATTTTATTTGAGAGAAATTCCATCCAATCATTTTAAAGAAATCAAGGAGTGTTGGGAGTTGGACCATGCTTCAACTTAGTTAGGTATGTAAGTACACTAATATACATTAAGCAGATTTGAGGATTACCCTTAGAATAGGATAGCCTACAAGTGTGTTTTAATTGTTTTATCTTCTTTTTGATCATCTTTTAGTATATTTTCTATGAAATAGTGATATATGTACTTTTAGTTCATAGTAATATAATAGACCTCTGTTATACTCATTTTCATTTTAGCATCAAATCATTCATTGATATGATATTACTATAAGATTTATTATTTATCTCATATTTTATTTCTATAAATGATTAACATGAGCTATTGTAATATTATTTTTTAATGAAGTTTTTATGAAAACATGCTCAACTTTTTCCTATATTTAGTTATATTTATTTAGTTGAGGGCTTTGTTTCTTACTTTTAGAATATTATTTTAATATCCACTTATCCCTTTCCAAGGTCACCCTTATGTCTTGGAAGCATTTATTTCTATTTTTTGCAATCATCAAATAAGTAGGAGAGAACACAAGTGGTAGAAATCAAGGGGAAGAAAAGCAAAGAAAGCCATAAGGTAAGGGAAAGCCTAAGAATTTGTAAGCGTTATTTAGTTTGATTTATTTGGGATTCCTATTGGGTGTGCTTGTGGTGTTTGTCATCTTCCAAAAGAAGTTCTTTATGTTTTAATTATTGTGACTTTGGATATTTTGTCATGTCCAAACAAGAGGAGATTCTTGGCTGAATTTTTGATTTGGAATGATAAAAGTATAAGAAAATTTTCACTTATATGATCTACCAAACTTGGGATAGGTTAATCAACCTAAATGCAAGTTTTATAGATGTTAAGAAAAAATATATAGTTGTTACATCAACCTTAGAATTCATAGGTTAATTTGTTAGCCTTATTAGTTGATTGATCCATAGTAAGATCAACTACCTATAACTTGGAAAAACTCAAAGAAAGAAAAATACACACTTGTTAGGTTGACCAGCCTTATCAAATATTTATCTACTTGGAAGCAAGTAAAGTTTAGAAGAAATTAAATGCAACAATCCTAAGATTAATCAACCTAAGTTAAGATAGACCTATCAGTTCCTAAGGTCAACTAATCCAAGTATAAAGAAAGTTTAGTAGCTAGAAAATGCATCTCTTTGAAGGTTGACCTACCTAATGCTATGTTGACTAATCTAAGATGAGTACCCAATGACATATGCCTAGTTTTGGATGATCAAGATCAAGTAGGATGACTTAGTTGAGAATTCCAGTTTTTATAGGATTTAGTGTAAGGCTAATTGATCCAAGTATAGGTTGATTGAACATGCACATAGATCAACCAACTTTAACTAAAATTAACCTATCGAGGCCCCATTTAGGGGGGGGTGTTTGTTGCCGGTGGGTGTGGGGTGGGAGGGGGGAAGGGAGGGATGGGGGAGGGGCAAGGATGGATGATAAAAAAAATAAAAGAATAGAAATGCCAAAAAGTCATTTAAACCTTCTCACATAAGAAAAGTGTTAAGAAGTGAAGGTTATCATTTATCTTTGAGGATGGACTATTTCATCATGGAGATCATAGCTCTCTTACTTCTTAGTGCATAGGTGGATATGGATCATTAGAAGAATATTACTATTTTAGTAGTACAAAGCAAGATCAATGATGGCTTTTGGGTGAACTTTTAACACATAAGAAAAAGAGCTAAACCAAAATATTTTCATTGTATCTTTGCATATTTGATCCTAAATCTTTGAATCGTTGTACCTATTGGATGCAATTTGATCTATTGTGAGATCACCAAGCATCATTTCAAAATATTCTTTGATTTGTAAGTTTGGTTTGAGAATTTTTGATTGAAAATATCATTTTTATGAAAGGGAGACTAGAAACCGTTGAAACTAGCATTGTTCTTTAAGGAGTTGAAGATTAGAAGGGAACCTAGTGGTAGGAAAGATTTGTATAGTCTTATAGAGTGGAAGTAGACCCAACCTAAATCATTATGAACCTTGGTATGCATTTTCCATTGTTTCTCTATTCATATTTAGCAAATTTATTATTCAGTTTACCCATTTTGTCTAGGGTGTAACATTTGATTCATAGGTATGCCATCAAGAAGACTTTTTGATTCTTTGTACTTCCTCTATGGCTCTTACTACTTCATGTATTTATGTGATTACTCATGTATTACTTTAAATGAAAGAATGTTCTTAGATAAGTGTTATCTTACTTAGTCACTAGAAAGACATGTTACCCATGCTTGAAGGTAGTCCTCTAGTAAGGAAAGTAGGATAATTAATTAATTAATTTACAAAAGAAAAGTGATCCTTGGGGTACTAGTGGAAAGACATGTTACCCATGCCTAAAGTTAGGCTAATTCTAGAAATCTCAAGATCTCTTGGACTAATTTCATCATATGATTGAAAAACATGTTATTCATGCCTGAAGATGCACCACTGATGGAATAAGCATTAACTATTGGGCTAGAAAGACATTCACTCCTACCTAAAGACACCCTTCAAAATAATGATCAAGAGCTCTCAAATTTAATATTAAGTAGTTAATTAATTCAAATAACTTATTTCTTATTTTTTTCTTACTGAGTGATAATATTGTCCATAGTTGTGATGGTCTCATGGTTGTAAGTTTGGGATGACCTAATGTGATCTCACTAAAAAAGGTATGGACTTGGTTTGAAGCTTAGCTAGATAGTCATGATGATCATTTTAATCTTAGTTGATACAAGGGCCTATTGTGGATATAATTGGATATCTCACATTTCTCATGCAATTATGTACATGTTAAATTTTTTTGTATTGTACAAGATCTTAATAGCAATAGTTGTATGGGTGTGGCATATAAACTTGATCAATGTTGAATCTTCATTGTGCCTATGGATATATTATAAGATGATTATGCAAGGGTACAAAGAGGTAGAGCTTTCTTTAGAAAAGATCTAGTTACATAAATTTTAAAAATATAGTCTATGTACCACCTTCACATGTTCAAATCATTCAAAAGAAACTTTAACTTTGAATGAATTCATGATTTCAACTCATCTTATCATAAATCTCTCATTCCATAATTCATATTCATATTATTTATGCTCACCAACTTCATGGAAGTTCTAATCAAGCTTCATTGTATTGTCCTCATGTCTACACCCTTTTTATGACTCTTATTTATATCCTATTTACTTTGAAATTTTCAAAAATAATAAAGAAAATTTTCAACATTGGTTTCATTGACACAACAACATCGATGCTTTGTCAATGTAGCTCTATTGATAGATCAATGTTGACGTAGAACAAAAATAGTATATATATGTATGTATGTATCTATGATGTTAGCCAATTTTTTTCATTTTTCCTTAAATGAGAAGGGATATTTTCCATTTTGAGAACCTAAAGCTTTCATTAGCTATATTTGGTAAATCATAAATTCATTTTTACTATTAAAATACCTATGTGCTTTTCAAGTCATGATCTCTTTCATGGGGAAGAGAAATCTACAGTTACGACCCCAAATTTTTGAGCCCTTAAGGTAGTAATAATAAAAATGGCTAAAATATTAATAATTTAATAGTAACATAGATATCTTAGAACCTTCAAAGAAATAACCTGTAATCACTTAGGAGTATTAGTACTAAATTTTATGATAATAGATCAATTTATGGATGATCAAAGATAATAATGCTTAGACTTTAGTAATTAAGGACTAATAAATGATTGTTGATATAATTTCAAATGGCATCAAAATGAGGTTCAAAAGTAGGAGGATTCTCTTAGAGAAGGGAAAATTCCTTAAGGATAGGGAAAGAATAAGAATAGGAGTACTAGCCATAGTAGGAACCTATATCCATCCATATAATTAGGCCTTCTAGGAAAGAGCCAAAAGTGAAATTTGTTTGTCATATTCTTACTGTAAAAACAAGAAAATCTAGGAAATATGGAGCATCTAGGCCTATGCGAAGCTTAGAGATACCCTTAATAAAAATTTTCTTGAAGCGAATAAGAATAAAGGAGATCTAGATTTTAGTCCTACAAGAGTTAAATGTTGAACCATTTCTAGAGTTTACTCCATAGGAGATCTAGAACTAGTTACAAGCATTACCACTTTGGACCACCATTTCCACTAATGGAGACTATAACAATTACCAAGGAAATGGTATCATGATGATCAAGGATATTATCATTTCCTAATTGGTGAAGTTCATCCTGAAGGCCTTAGGACTCCCAAATATTGGAGCAAAGCTTGTAGAGATGTCCACATAATCAAATGTTAAAAGTAAGAATGAGTGGACATAGAGGTACTATGACATTGATTATAAGGAGTATAGTATACTCACCATGGTATTAAGGATCTATTTGAATATTGTAGTATACCATTTAAATTTCATAGTCCACACAAGTAAAGTTATATTGTTTTTCACTAGGACCTGCATTATACTAACTAAGAAGTTCCATATTAACCTACCTTAGCTAATTTTTCTAGAGATAGAGAAAAGATTCAAAAAGAATAAGAACAGTAAAAAGGCATTCTCCTTCCCATTATTGATAAAAAACTCTACAAAAGGGGAAAGGTTATGTTATAATTCAATGACATCCTTCAAAAAAATAGAAAAACACCTTAGTGAGAAATAATGAAGGAGAAACCACCTCAAAAACTTCAAGAGGAGGAAGCTCCTTCACTATCAGCAAAGGATATCATAGGTGCTAAAGAATGGTTAGGAAAATTGAGAGAGAATTAGTAAAAAGCACTTTGAGATGAGCTTATATACTATCACTTTGAAATGAGCCATTTGAATGATGTTTCTAGAATCATTAGTTGGCAAAAGGATGAGTTTTCTAACTTATTTCTAGCACAAAAGTGCCAAGTCACTATCCATGCCAACCTTGCTATTAGTAAAGTTATAGTACCCTTACTTGTGAAGCAAGTGCTAGAAATCTTAGGTAATGTTGTAGCCTTCTCTATAATGTTGAAGAAAGGAGAGGATGTGACTATGATTATCATGCCACATATATGACAAAAACACTACTACATCGGTGGAAGCAAATTGAATAGGATAAATCTTAAAGTTTCTTGAAACACCTATTCCTAATTTTGCTTCTATGATAGACATACAAATATGTACAAGATTTTTTTTAAGGGCAATTATAGTGGCACAACATGAAGAGATGCTAGATAGATAGGTAAGAACCAAACAACCAATTTTGAATGTCCTTTGAACGAATTTTAGGTAACAAAATAATTGTTTGATTATCTTGACTTTATAAATAATTAGTTAAAAAAATTTGTATGTTTCAAAAGCTAGGGAAGTTCTCTAAAATTTGGAAAAATGAAGTACTATAAAGATATTTTTATGTTGTTTCCAATCTATTAAAAATCATAGTGATTCTAGGAGTACAATTTTGAGAGATGAAAACTCAAATAATGTTAAGTTTCTAATGCTAAAATTTTAATTGAACCTTTTCATAGATATAAACTTTCAAATAAATCTAATATCACATCAAGTCATTATGCATTGTGGAAGAGATAATCTAATCATTTATCATCATTCATTATGGTAAAAATTTAGGATTTAGAAAGTTAAACAAATTGTAGAGCTAATGTGACATCCTATCCCCAGATGTCATGGAAAATGTCAAATATACATTATATTAGACATTATGCTAAGAATAAAATATACCAAACGTCAAATATATGTAACATTCAACATTATGCATAAAGGAAATAATAGAGAAAGTGCAAAATGAGAAAGAAAAGAATGCTTTATTGATATTGAATTGTGTATTTGAATCCTGGTCTAAGAGTGTACCTTGGGGTTTTCTTTCTTTGGCATCTATCCATTAGAGGCAATTTATCATTGCCACCATGGTTAGGCTTATTACCAACTAGAAGGAATGGTTAGTCCTCTACCTGTCCTACTTCACCTAGCTCTTGTGACTTGCCTGTACGAGCTTCGCCAGTCCTTGCCTTACAAAACCTCTAAGCCTAGGTATAAATGCCTTAGGTTAAACCCCCAAAGGTTACCTTAATATTCATGTTCATTATTATAATACACCCTTTCAAGTCTCAATTACAACTTTCTTTTTGGGTCTTGTTATGATAACAATAACACTTGTTATGAAGAGGCACCATCTTTGTTATGCAGTAGCATCATATGGAAATGGGGATGTGACAATCTACCCCCATTAGGTTGCTTTCATCCTCAAATGACTCCACATTTACTATCTTTTTCCATCTCCTTTTGATCTTGTGCTCCAATAATTTGATTTCTCCTTTGAACTTGAAGTTGTTTCCTTGTTATTTTGCAAACAAAATATGTGCGAGAAGAATTTATATGAATATTAAATATTACTTTATTATTACTTACCTCATTTTCCTAAGATAATGAACAAAGGTAAATTAAAGATCTACCAACCACCAATTACTACTTCTGAACGAGGGTCACACAAAGTGCAACTTGGATCTAGTCACCCAAGTGAAGGTAGGGCATATCCTTTATTTCCAACTTCCATTACCTTAGATATTTTACTTATCTAATTAAAATATAAATTAAATATTGAAGAAAATAATAAGATTTATCAAAAACAAGGGTGAGATACTTCCTGATCTTGATCAACCTTATGAATTGATAGAAGTAATTGTAATTTTGCCATAAGTAGTAGATGATCAGATGGTCTTGTTTGGGATGGAAAGGCTTGGTCTTGATTCTTCTCAACTTCTTCTTTAGAAATTAATTCTAGTAATTGGGTAACTTGGAAGAATCAGACATTGTACCAGATATAAAGTCTCAATGAAGAATGTTGTTGACCCATCCTCATTAATCATAGCAAAGTAATTCGTAAGTTGTGGCTCTTGATGAGTACTATCCATCAACATCATCTGTTCCTGAATTCTAGGATCTACTTTATCTATTGAATATTTGAAGTAAGTAGAATATGCACTAGTCAATGTAATTTCATGTTGAATTGATGGAAACATCTTCTTCAAATTAAGTTCATCTTCCAAATATTTCTTGACACATTCATATTTTAAGAATTGATAGACACTACTTCCAACTTTTGCATTAAAGCCTCCACAAAGAATAAATGGAACTAGATTAGAATAGCTCAGGGATAGCTTATTCTTCAAACTTTCTTCTATTTGCTTAATCAAGTATCCTCCTTGACATAATCTAACATTTGAACATGTTGGTTTGGAAATTAAATGTGTGTTGAATATGCATACACATCTTCCTAATAGATGGACTTTTATAATTACTACCAAGGCTATGTGATTTTTTTGAAAATCTTGATTATTCTTTTAATTCCATCACTTGAAGTTATGGAATTTTAAAAATCATATTTTTGAAATTCCATTCAAATATTTGTACTAATTTAAACTTGGCTTCCTTATAAAATATCATGCAACCATTCATGTTATGATTTCTACAATAGCCTAGTCTATATGACTAAAAAGAAAAACTTCCACAAGAACCTTTTTGCTTATAAATATCTTTGTATCCCATCTTTTCCAAATTTGGTTGGACTTGTTATAGAAATTCCCATGGCAAGAATTCTTGTAGGCATAAGACATTAACAACCAAATTTCGTAACTCTATTAAGATGTGTGGATATTGATATTCATGCCAATCTAAGGCCCATGGTGGACAAAGCAGATGTTGTTTCTCACTCTCTAAATATCTTGCAAGCACATTGTATGTTGCAACTTTCATTCTTAGATTCTCCTTTGAATCATTTTCTTCATGGATATCAAACATCTTGTCAAAATAAGAGTTTAAGTCTTCATGTTGTTTTGTCATATGTCTTGATTCCAAGACAAATTGATATACCTCTTTTTGGTTGTGAGGATAGTTCGGTTTCATTAACTGATCATCAACTAAACTGATACATCAACTAATTCTTAACTAATGACATGCCATAGGGATCTTAAATCTATCTAAATCTTAAGGTCCCAAAAAAGGTTAAATTCATTAGTCCTAATAGGGCATGATTATTTATCCTTATGTTGTTGACTTGTAAGGCATAGTTTCATGATATCATCAAATTATTGAGTATCTAGATGATAAATCTTACCTTACCATTGATTTTATAAGGATGTAAAATGTTAGAAACAATTATTCATATGTTGAAAAAGGACATTGTATGCTTGAGTTGTGATAAATTAAGCTTTTGAGGGTCTTCAGGCACTATATCAAGCAAGGAGTAAGAACCAATGGAGTAAAATCCAAATCAAGCATATGCATGGAACTAGTTGAAAAAGTCACAAGTACCCATGTAGAGAAAAAGGATAAGATAGAACAGATACAAAGACAAATTTCCTATACTAAATTCTAATAAGAAGATATTGAATTGGGAGAGTTAGAAATACTAGATAAGTATGAACTAGAACCTCTAAAACTAAAATATTTATGTACACTTAAATATTCTTTCCTAAATAATAAAAAAATTGGTTATTATAAATGTTAATCTTGATAAAGAACAGAAAAGAAGAATACTAGAAGTAGTAAATGTGTTAGAAAATTGATCTTTGTTGCAAAGGAAGGTAATAAGTGAAGGATTTGTATAGATTTCTAGTTATTGAATATGGTGACATTCAAAAACCATTTCTTTCTATCATTTGTTAATTAAGTTTTGGATACTATTGTGGGGAACTTTACTATAGCTTTTTGAATGGATATTGATGAAGCATCAAAGTGTCGTGTTGATGGGCCCCCATTGACATGGCCTCATTAATGGATCCTTGTCAACGCAGCCCCATCTATGTGGTGTTGCCCCATCGATGGGGCCATGTCAACATAGTGTTTGCTACATTTATGGGGCCCCTGGGATGTAGTTTCACAATAAAGTCTATAAATACATGCTTACTAGCTATGTTTATGGGAGAAAAAGTCATAGTTGTACCAGAGCTCTTACAATTCTATCATTTGAAATTTAGAATATTTCTATGAGTGTCCATAGCAAGAGTCAGAAAGTTTATGGATCTTTATTTGAGCATTGACGTACCTAAGCACACTAGTGTGAATGACAATAAAGATGAGCCTTTTGATCAAACCTTGCAGCACTGGGAATAGATAATGACTTATTTCTACATTTAGTATTTTCATTAATTATGTAATTAATTAATCTAAATTATACTTTAGTTGATTAATTAATTAAGCTAAATAGATTTAACACATAAGTACAACCGCTTTGAGCATAACATACAACACTTGGTAATCCTAGCAACACTTAACACTTGGTAGCCCAATAGTATTGTATGCATTTAGGATATGTATAGAAAGTGGGATTGGATGCTTATGTTAGGATTAGTTAGAGATTAATTAATTAGTTAAATTAAATTGGCTATTAAATTACTTCATTTCTCTATTATAAAGCACCAAGAACATAAAACATAAAATAATAAAAATCATATGTCGTGATTACACTTAACCATACCTTTGTACATCACAAGTCTAATTGGAAAGACAACAAATGACTGCTAAGACAAAGTTCACTTTCTAGAGACTAGTGTACTAGAAGACATAGAGTCCATGAAATTTGACCAAATTGTGCGTGAATGCTTAGTGATTTATATGGTTGAGCATAGGGGTACTTTCTACTCATCATTGGTGCCATTGAGTGGGACACTTTTTGTTTGAAATGTGTGCTATCTAGGTTTATTGAACATCATTAACATCACTGGATCAACCCTAAGGTCAAAATCATTCTCATAATAAATATAATCACATAAGTACATTGATATCTTATTTGTATTGCAAAATGTCTTGTTCTCATAGGCACAATAATACTAAATCACTAGTCCCTCAAGAATGTAAGGTGATGTATACTCATCCAAATGAGTATGTGCTTGACTTCACCTTCATCCTACATTAGTATGACCAACTACGATGGTGAGATATGGAAGGCAACATTGTAATGCCTCCTAATCAATCTGTGCTTTGGATGCTACTTCAAACTCTTAGAAGGTTGGGCATCTAGGATTTTCAAGAGGAGTATGCTGTGCATGGTTATGACTACCAAGACTACCACTCCACTAAAACATAATGTAGGAGAGATTGATACTAGGAGAAGCACCATAAGATTACGAAGGGGAAATAGTTCACCAATCCCTTCTTCTTGCTTAACCAAAACAAAAAAGAGGATCCTTTCTTTGGGGGTTCTCAACATGAAGATTCGCCATCCCTTGTTATTAATTATGGGGGGTGCAACCCTGAATTTGTAGTCCACTATCAACAATTCAGGTTTAGGTTAAAATGGAAGTTATGGCAAGGGCTCGGACAAGTGTCAAGATGATAAGAAAACTGATGAACGTAGTTGTGACAATGGTAGAGGAGTTATCAAACACCATGGTGGTGGAAATCCTCCTCCCTCTTCACCCTCTTCATCTACATCTTTTTTCCTCTTATGGTTCTGACAAATGTCACAAAAAGAAAAATCATGATGAAGGGGAACAACGGGACAATAATGATGATTGTCATGCCCACCATGAATGAAGGGGTAGTAGATGACATCATCGATGTCAACAAAATAATGATGATGATGATGAGCCTTTGTTGGCAACTCAAAGCATGCTAAATATTGCATAGGCCATAAAAATTCTAAATAGGCATGTGAAAGATAGTTAGATCAGATAACTTGATATGAACAATACTCTCAGATTTGAGGGGGGCTATAACTCTAATCTACAAACACATTTTTAAGCTTTTTACAATGCATGTGCCTTACAAAATATTGAAAATGATTAGTAGAAATTAAAGTTATTTTCCAGGACACTCATCAAGGAAGCAGAAAGCTAGTACCATTCCTTGGAGATGGTACAATCTGTAAGTGGAGTACAATGCTAGAGTTATTTAATGATAAGTATCAGACATATTCCAGAGTGTCTAATCTAAGAAGGTAAATCCGATAATGGAAGCAAGAAAACTATGAACCCTTGGATGCCACCATGGGCAGATACTATTCTCTCATACACAGATGCCCCATGGTTATTCTCAATGGGAACAACTTCAACATATCATAGATGGATTTAGATTGGAATTGAGGAAAAATCTTTGGGTTTATGCCCAAGGGAAACTATTAGAACTCAGAGCCCATCAGATTCAAAGGCTAATTGAGCATGTAGTAAAAGAAGAAGGAGAGTTAAGGAAATGGGAAAGTGTTGAGGAATACAACAAGGATCCTTCCATCAGAAAGAGGAAAGTCTAATTTTGTGATAGTGAGAAGGAAGCACCACTTGATGATATGGTGAATAGAAAGACTTTGTCAATTCAAAACTCTATGTTTGAAATTTCAACCAAGGTAGTTAAAATGTGAGATCCATTGGATAAAAAATTCCAAACTACTCTAAAAATCATCAAAGAATCAAGAGAGTAGAGTAGTGATCGTGATTGTAGGAGGTGAAAAGAAGCTAAACGTGCCTACCAAAGGGGTAAGGGAAAGATTGCTATAGTAGAGGGCATTATAGAAATTGCATAAGATGATGATGGTGGATGTGAAATCTACCAATATGAACATATTAAGGGATGTTATCCCATTGAGTCAGACTTATAGGAGTCTAGAGTGTACGCTTTGAATCCATGAGTAAAAAAAATATAAATACCTAGAAGATTACCTTATCCTCAAGGCAATCCTAGGTAGTTACATCAATAATAAAAATATTATCCAAGTGGAACTTGACCACAATTGTATGAGAAATATCAATAGTGGCACCAACCATAGTTGTGGGGGATGCCACCACAAAGGTAGCAATACCCTTATAGGCAACTAGATCCATATGGATATTACGTTTAGCAACCCCTATCTACACGTGACTCTTCTAGTCACTTTTCTCCTTTACAACATCATTACTACACTCTTAAATACTACAGAGCTCATTCTCCACATTCTAGGAGGGATACCACATTTTATCCTTATCCTCCTCATGTTTCTACACATGTTCCTCCATCCTCAACATAACTACCACTTGCTCCATTTATGCAAGATGAACTTCTAACCTAGTTGAAGTAATGCAATGCTACTAGGATCATCAATTTACAACTAGTTCATCAACTAAGGGGTTTGGAACCTTGTGCTTGTAAAAGATCATTCTTTCAATCCAACAGCCCTCACAAACTCAGGTGGTTGGTCATCCTACTCCTACCTCATCCTTTGTAAACCATTTCATTTTCAAAACAAATGCCACCCAAAATCCATATTGTTATGTTCAATCATGCTATATCTAATTGGATCTGGGCTGACAACCTTCCTAGGAAATTAGTGAATCCTGGGAGTCTCCTTATCTATTTACATATTGCTTGGAATGAACCATGTAAAGCTCTTCTTGATTTGAGTTTTGGTGTGAACTTGATTTCTCATGAGATGTATATTACCTAGAACTTGCCACATCTCAAGAAGAGTAATATCATATTAGAATTAGCAAACTAGTCCATCACTATTTCATTGGGACTGATCGAAGACATTGTGACCACTATCTATGGATGATCTTATCCTATCGATTTCCTAGTAATCAAGGTTGAGAGCGATAAGGGGAACTTCCCAATCATTATGGGACTATTGATGCAAGAATGGACATCAGAGATCTTTCCTTGGAAATTTCTAGGGAAAATTCATTTGGAAAGATCAAGACAAGATGAGTTCCATATATCATGTACAGTTATACAAGGTGCAATTGTGTGTAGAAACTCTAGTAAGTGAAACAAGCATCCATTTCTGCATGTAGAAAGTATGCACATAAGGTAGATATTCAACAGTATTTGTACATAGCAACCACACAACAAGAGGATACCCAATGGCTAACTATTGATTCAAAAAGTAGCACAATGTGCATGGAACCTACTAAGAGCCTAACATACGCTTATGTCATAGGCATGGATAAACTAAAGAGAGTTTATCACCAACTCTCTAATAATGAAAATGATGATACTAATTAGGAAGAGTTGGAGATCTCTAAGAATTTCAAACAAGAGCCCCTAGAGTTGAAAACTCTACCTATTGACCTAGAATATGCATTCTTAAAAAATGGCAAGCCTGTCATACTTAATGCCAAACTTGCTCCTAATTAGAAAGAAAAACTATTCAAAGTGGTTAACAAATGGCCAATAATATTTTCTTGGTCATATCCTAAACTCATTGCACTTGATCCACATAAATACCAGTACCACATTTACATTGATTCATCCATGAAGCTAAAGATGCAACCACAATGGCGGTTGAACCCAAAATTGAAGTAAATCCTAAAATAGGAGATTGAAAAACTCCTTAAGATAGGGTTCATCTACCCCATTGTGGATAGTGAGTGGGTCATCCCACTTGTGATAGTGCCAAAGAGAGGTGGTAAATGGTGGGTTTGTATCAATTTCAGGTTGTTAAACATGGCAACATTCAAAGATCATTTTTCATTATCATTCATTGATCAAATGTTAAACACCATATCTAGGCATTGTTATTACAGTTTTCAAGATGATTATAGTGGCTATAATCAAATCTATATTGCACTACAGGATCAAGTCAAAACAATATTCACAAGTCCCTGGGGAACCTTTACATATTGCAAGATGCCTTTGGGTCTATGCAATGTTTTTGCCACTTTCCAAAGCCTAGCTTTAAGCATCTTTCAGGAAAAAATTGATAGTGGATTAGAAGTCTTTATGGATGGCTTCTCCACTTATGGCGCTACATTTGAGCAAGCCTTAGACTGCCTTAAGCAAGTACTAAAAAGATGTGTGGAAACAAATCTATGGCTAAATTGGCAAAAGAGCTATCTCATGGTCGAAGAAGGCATTTTCTTGGGACATAGGATTTTGCAAGAAGGGATTGAGGTAGATCCCAAAAAGATAAGGATCGTCCACCAACCAGAAACTATTAAAGATTTTCGGTCATTCCTTGGACAAACTGGCTACTATTGATAATTTATAGAGAATTTCTGTAAGATTGAAAAAATATTGGTTGAGCTAACAAAGAAAGATGCTCCCTTCATCTAGACCAAGGAATGCAAAAATGCATTTCAAAGCCTCAAGTACAAGCTCATAGATACTCCAATTCTATGAGCACCTAACTAGTCTAGACCATTCCATATAATGACATATGCATCTACTTATGCCTTGAGAATCATTCTTACACAATTGGATGATAAGAAAAATCCATATTACATCCACTACGCAAGTTGGAGCATTGTGGGTGCACAATTGAATTACACCACAACAGAAAAAGAACTACTGGTGGTGGTGTATGCTCTAGAAAAGTTCAAGCCCTATGTTCTTAGGTATAAAGTATTTGTGCACATTGCTCATAGTGCCATTTGCTCCTCATGAATAAACCAATGGTGAGCCCTTGTGTCATATGGTGGTTATTGATCTTATAGGAATTCGATCTTACAATGGTAGATCAAAAGGAAACTAAGAATGTAGTCGTTGATCACTTGTCTTGGTTACAATGGGATAATAAAGAGGAGGAGAGCCTACTCTCTAACCAATTTCTTGATGAACTCCTCTTTGCTAGTGTAATAAATGATTAAATGACCATAGAACCAAAATAGTATGATGGCATCCTCACTTATCTTCTCACTCAAGAGATGCCACAAGATCTAGACTATAGGAAGAAATAACAATTTCTTCATTTGACTAAGCACTTCATGGAAATCAATGGACACCTTTACAAAGTGTGTGTCAATGGCTTGGTTTGTTGGTGTGTACCTAACATAGATCAATTACACATTCTCTAGGATGCTCATGAGGGTCCTTATGGAGATCGCTATGCTAAGAGACACACAACCATAAGAATCTTGATGGTAGAATATTATTGGCCCACAATCTTCAAGGATGTCCATCAATTTTTTTTAATCTTGTGAATACTACCAATGAGATGATAGGATGATTGCATGAATGGAGGATCCTGAATAGTGGATTCAATCATTGAAACCCTTTGACATATGGGGCATCGATTTCATGGGTTCCATCACACCCATGTTCAATGGAAAGGCATATATAATTGTTTCCATTAACTACAATACCAAATGAGTAGAAGCAGTGGCCATCATCAATTGTACATGATCCATTACTACTTGATTTGCATAGCAAAATGTTGTGAATAGGTTTGGGATTCCGCGTGCATTAATTTCTAACAATAAAACCCATTTTACAAGTGCTACTTTTCAAAAACTCATGCAACACTTAGGGGTTGAACATAAATTAACAACACCATATCACCCCCAAGCCAATATTCAGGTAGAGGTGACTAATAGGGAGATCACAAAGATTATAACAAGAACTATTAATAAGTATAGGAGAGACTAGAGCACAAAACTCAACAATGCCTTTTGGGCCTACTACTAAATATGGAAACTCCCTATTGGCTACTTTTCCTATGAGTTTGTGCATGGAAAACTTCCAATGCTCCTAATTCAATCCAAGCTCCATAGACTCTCAACAATATGTGACCTAGACCTTAACTTAATTCTGGCACAAAAAGAAAGATTAATCAGCTTAAACATGTTGGACGAAAATCGATTGGTAGCCATGTTCTTAAATGAAATGCATAAGGCATTCAACAAACAGCATTATGACCTGAGAATATGAAAATTAAAATTTCAACTAGGAGATAAGGTTCTCTATTGGAATCCCATGCATGTACCTTAATGAACCAAATTCTAAACATTGTGGGAGGGACCTTATATAATTGATGACACATTTCCTTCTAGGGCCATGACCATATACAAACCTGAAAGCCCAAACAAGAAGCAATTGGTCAACATATAACAAATAAAGCCTTTCCACAAGCCCACGTAAGACAATGCAACAAATACCTCAATGATTGGACAACCATGCACAATTTTTTAGATCTCATCCTTCCAACTTAGTTTTGGGAAAGATGGCCATCTATGCTAACCATATATGTGGCTTCTCAATTTTTTTTATTTTACACATTTTTGATTTTAAAACTTTTTTCTATTTTACAACATTTTTTGTTTTACATCATAATTAATACATTTAAATTTTTCTTGAATATTTTACACTTTTTAAATATACTTTATTTTAGTGTGATTTTCTAATTTTTGTTAATAAACGCACTTTGTGCCAATAGGACATAGTGGTGGTGTAGCTGTTGCTAATGGTGGTTTGTGTTGAATGTTCTGTTTGCTAATATTTGATTTCTATTTTTGAATTTCTGTATCAATGGCTAAGACGGGGTTTCTTTTTCATGGAACAGGAAATGAGTCCATGACATTCACCCATCCACAAACTCTATGGTTTTCCTTATTTTGGAAGTATGAGGTTCCTTTCATTAAATAAAATTTTAATAAATTTATGACCTTGGTAGTTTCTAGAATTAGGAAGTATATAAAGGTTTGCACAAGGTATGACTTCAAGGGGACTCAATACTCTTTGTACTCTTCTACTTACTTGGGTACATGAGTGTTTTCATAGACTTCTTACCATTCTATGTTGACCAATAATAGGAAGTTGAATAAGTCTTTACATGGTGTGGGTTCCTTTCAAAAGAAAACAAAAACAAAAACAAAACAAAACATAATGGCAATTCAAGGCACACCCCTTAAACAAATAAATGGGCTACAAGCACTAGTTATGGGACTAGAAAGACATGTTACCTATGCCTAAAGGTCCCCTCTAACTAAGGTCCTTTCTCTTCTTTCTTCTTTAGGAATGATGGTTATTCTATGGCAGAACTCTTGTGTCTTGAGGGGGTGGATCAGTTTTGGAGTAGCGATGCGATGTCACTGACAGTTTTTGGTTTTGGTCTAGATTAAGGATGGATCTTCTCAAATCATTTAAACATAAATCCACAAGCAACTTCTTATGACCTCAATTTGGAATTCCATTCCACCTTCACCATCATCCATCCATGCTACCTGTAACTCACCTCACTATTGGTGTCCATGTTCTTGTTCGATGTCTTTGTTTGACATACTTGAATTCTTTGGTAGAATCTTCTAGGTTTTGGTCCTTAACTTCCATCAACCATTAATCACCTACGGGGCCCATGGACTCCTTGGGTGTAGGTTATGTAAGGGCAAACAAGGCATGTGCCTACTATAGGAAGGACCCACTTGTATATCTCTTGGTTGAGTTCATTAAGCACCTTATCCTTGGGCATTCTTGTAATCAGAATCTTTCATACACCCATCTTCTACATCTAACCATGTGCTCCTTTACATATTTTCTTTAATTCACATATTCTCCATCAAAAATTTTGAATTTTTGAGCTTTCAAAGACCCTCTTTAATGATTCTATCATATTCTTAGCTTTTCTAGCATTCCATGGATTCCAAATTCATTCAAAAATTCCTTGTATTTTTTGAAATATTCAAATTTGAAAATTTGAAAATTTTGTTTATGGACCCTATAAATGGGGCCCCATCGATGAAGCCCATGGGTATAAAAGGCCCTGTATACATGGCCTCGTCAATGCAGGATAAAAATACTATAAATATGAGTGACCCCCCTTAGAAACTTTTAGATTTTTTCACAAATGCCAAGGGAGTTTTTCAAATTTTTAGAGCCTAGAACCTTCTAGAGCCCATGAATTTTATAACCATTTATCCAAATCACTCTTTTCTTTGACCCTGTAGCTCTCAAAGGTAAGCTCTTAGTCATGAGGGCCATAAATATGCCATTTTTGATGGAAAAGTTTTTGCCATTTTTCTAAATCGCACAAAGGTTTAACTAAGAAATCAAAATTTAAACACCAAATTACAGAAGTTAAACCCTTCCAACAAGCTCTAATGACACTTATAATAAAAAATTAATTAATAAAATAAGAATAAAATAATCAATCTACAATAATCCAGCCATAGCCAAGTGTAACTAACTAACAAGAAAAAGTATTCAAATATTTGAAGTTACACATTATATCTACTAATCCACAGATGTGTTGTGATTACAGATGGCACCTAAATGCAAACACATGTAGGAATGAGGACTATCTCATCCATGGAAGAAATGGCCAAGAATAGGAAGGGGCCATGAACAAGCCCAAAAAGAACCAATTGCAACCCATGCCATGAGACCTCTTAGGGAAGAGACCGAAGTGAAATCTATTCGTTAGATTCCAAAACCAATAGAAGCAACAAAACATTCCCACCAAGATGAGATACCAGTTCAGCAAGCAAACCTTGAGGTAACCTTGACAGAGGCCTACCTAAATTAAATCAGATCAAGGGAGGTCCAAAACATAGTGCTCTAGGAGTGAAACTTTAGCTCTTTCTTGGAGAAAGCACCTAAAGAGGTACAAGATCAACTAAAGACCTCTCACATGTGACCAGTTATCACTTCCAGTGGGGAGTGGTATATGGAAGAGACATTCTTATTTAGGAACAACAGGAAGGCTGGTTCAACAATCAAAATCAAGGATATTTCAATGTCCTGCCCAATGTAGGGCATTATAGAGGCACTTGGATTTCTTGAAATTGGGGCGAATCTCATCAAGAGTCTAATGTAGGTGGACTCCATCATAAAAAAATTTAGTTCAACAGTGCTATGGTTTCAACCACAAGGAGTATGATGCACTTACACCAACAAAAAGAATCCACTATAAGATTGTAGCCTTTCACCTAAACCCCACAGTGAGGCCCAACAAGATCACTGCATTTTCTACCCATGCATGTGCTACTCTAAGTGGGAGATTCCCCTCAACCTTCCATAGCTAATATATCTAGAGAGAGAGAAGTGGTTTAAGGAGAATGAACATGGAAGGAGGACACTCCCCTTCTCATGCCTCATTAGAAAACTATGTCAAATGGGAGGAATAGTCCACTATATGAATGATGTTGTTTGGCACACTCCGACCACTAATTGGGCAAAGATGATAAAGGAAAAAATGCGTGCAACAACCATTCAAGAAGAGAAGTAGTAGATACCACCTTTACCCATCACTTAGAAAATTATGTCAGGCATTGCTACAACATTCCAACAATTGTGTGAGTATTGAGAATGGCTCTTGAGCAAGCACAAGCAATAAGCAAGCACAAGTGGTGGAGACCCATCTATGTACTAGCCAATGATGAGTCACCTAAATGAGGGGGCCAAACTAGTTAACTTGATGGGAGAAGATGGATTCATTTTCTCTACCCAATGAATGAAATTGTCTATGAGGTTGAATCCTAGCACTAGAGAGGTAACAATATCTCTCTCAAAATAGTAGTCATTCCCAAATATTTCTAAAAATGTCATGACCTTCTTAATATTCCTGGAGGAAGGTGAGGAGGAAATAATACTAATGATGTAGAACCAAGGGTAAGAAACAACAACAAATATGGTTGTTGATAGCATTGTCGAAATACTCAATGCACCTACAATGTTTGTACTAGATGTCACTACACTCAAAGATGTGCAGACATCTGTAGGGATCATAAGTGGCAAATTAAGCATAGCACAACATGAACAACTATTGGCCTGACTGGTAGGAACTAGGAAACCACTTTCAAATGTCTTTGATCTTTTAGATAGTATTACTACAACCCAGTTGAAGCTGCTAGAGGCAAGTAGTAAGAACATTATTTTGGAAAGGCAACTTGAAATAGCCAAAAAGCTAAATGAATGTTTAGTTGCTAAAGTTGCTAAATTGAGAGCCTAGATTATCAACCCTACATTTCTCAACCCAACATTGACACAAGATGAAGCTCTTAAACAACTTTACACCAAGCTAAAAGGGGTTGAGAGTGTGATGGAGACCTAGCACAAAATTTAGAAGGCCTTGGATTTGACCCACTAGGAGAATGTGTACCTAACCATAGAAAAAAATTTCCTACAAAATGTTGATGCACATAAATAATAGTTGAATAATTTTATCCATCAACAACAAGAGCAACTAGCCAAAGCAAACATAGAGTTAAGGAGATTAGCAATTGAGAATAGAAACCTCTTCATGGAGGAGCTTCGTGCCCTTTTCCAAAAGATTGCAATAGAGGTAGCTGCCTAAAAATTAAACACTCTCAAATTTGAGAGAGTCAGGGATCACTATAGAGGCTAGGTCAACCTACAGAAATAAGTAAATGAGAAACATATTCAAGTGATGAAGGCAAAGGTGAACAAGACCCTCTAGCAACTCCAACAAGGATGCAAATCATGACAACCCATCATTGATGGGATTGATCAGTATAATAAAGCAAAAATTTGTCTAAAGGAGTTACAGATAGAGGAAATGATGGAATACAAGGAGCTTGCCAATCTCTAGTATGCAAACCTAGCAATATTAGTTGATAAATGATCATGGTCAAAACTAAATAAGCAGGTGGCCAACTCATACTTATTATACAAGGCCAAGTGCAAACACCATAAGGAGAGTAAGTAAAACCTTGCAATGGAAAACACTAAACTCAAGGTTCTCAAGAGTAGATACATTGATTAGAGATCTGTTGTCAAGAACTTGGCCAAAAGAATGAATTACTACCAAGAGCTGAAAAATGTAGTCAGGGCGTTCAATGTCAAACACAAACAATTCACTGCTTGGTTTTTCAACATTAAGAAGTTATTTCTAGTAGTCCCCTATCTATGGGATATCACCATTCTAGCCCACATTGGTGATGCTGCATGGATTGTGAATGATCCTCGAACCAAGGAGGAGAAGATAAAGGCATTACTAGATGCCTTTTGGATTCCACTGGAGGTCGCAACCATAGCAAGATAGCCATAACTGCTCCAACCACCATGCATGTCCAAAGTTGGTGAACGTCCTTCAAAACCTTAGGAGTCTCCATCACCTAGGACTATTTAATTTTCTCAACTACCTTCATGCCATTAGAGGATGTGTTGTCTAGTGTTAGACAATCATGTCATGGTGTTTAAATTTGTTTCATGAACCTCACAAATTTTTGTAATGATGTTGATTTGTACACTTGGGTACTTAGTTTTGTTATATCATTTTGTTATGTTAAAAGTTAGTCAATAATCCCATACCTTCCCAATTTTGTAAAGGAACTTGAGGACAAGTTTTCATTTAGTCATGGGAGTATGATGAGGCATCAAAGTGTCATGTTGATGGATCCCCATTAATGTGGACTCATCAATAGGTCCCCATCGATGCAGGCCCATCTATGTGTTGTTGCCCCATCAACAAGGCCATGTCAATGTAGCATTTGCTATGTTTATGGGGCCCCATTGATGCAGCTTTAGAATAAAGTTTATAAATATGTGCTCACTAATTGTGTTTATGGGAGGAAAAAGTCATAGTTGTAGCAAAGCTCTTGCATTTTTGTCATTTGAAAGTTAGAATATTTCTTTGAGTGCTTGCTACAGGAGTTAGAAAGTGTGGGGATCTTTATTCAAGAACTAATGTACCTTAGCACACTAGTGTGAATGGCAATAAAGGCAAGCCTTTTGATCAAACCTTGCAACACTTGGAATAGATTAATGATTTATTTCTTCATTTACTATTTTCATTAATTATGCAATTACTTAATCTAAATTAGACTTTATATGATTAATTAATTAAGCTAAATAAATTAAACACATAAGTATGATCACTTCAAGCATAACATATAGCACTTGGTAATCCTAGTAACGCTTAATATTTGGTAGCCCAACAGTGTTGTATACATTCAGGATGTGTATGAAAAGTGGGACCAAACACTTATGTTAGCATTAGTTAGAGATTAATTAATTAGTTAAGTTAAATTAGCTATTAAATTACTTCATTTTTCTATTTTAAAACATAGGATCATAAAACATAAAACAATAAAAATCATATGCCTCGATTACACTTAATCATAGCTTTGTACATCATAAGTGTAATTGGGAAGACAATGAATGACTATTAGGACAAAGTTCACTTCCTAGAGACAAGTGTACCAGAAGACATAGAGTCTAAGAAATTTAATTGGATCACGCATGAACACTTAGTGATTCATATGGTTAAGCGTAGGGGTACTCACCACTCATCAGATATAGTGGGTATAACCAAATTCATATCACATCAAAAGATTAGTAGAAGATAACATTTACTTGTCCATAAGGAATGTTTTCATATAGGAAAATGTCATTTGGCTTATGTAATGCTCTAGCAATATTCCAAAGACTTGTACTTCGTATTTTTTCAAAATAGATTAGTAATGGGGTTGAGGTATTTATGGATGACTTTTCTACATATATACTTAACTTCAAGAAAGATTTGGACCACTTAGAGCAAGATATGAAAATATATGTTAAAATAAACTTAAAGCTCCATTGGAAAAAAAGGTAGTTAGTGGTCTAAGATAACATAGTTCTAGGACATAAGATATCACATAAGGGAATAGAGGTCAATCTTGATAAAATTAGAGTTATCTAGAATATTATCCTAAGCTCACAAATTGTCAAGGTTTTAAAATCATTTCTTAATCAGATAGGATATTATAGAAGATTTATTGAGATCTTTTTCAAAATAGCAAAACTACTTGTGAAATTAACAAAGAAAGATGCATCATTTTAATTTTCAAAAGAATGTGAAAAGGCATTTTAAATCTAAAACATAAGCTAATTAATATACTAATCCTTAGAGGTCTACATTCATCAAGAACTTTTCACATTACGAAAGATGCTTCAAACTATGCATTAGAAGTAGTGTTGACTTAGTTAGATGATTAAAAGAGACCTTACTACATGCACTACACTAGTTGAAGCATTTCTAGAGCATAACTCAAGTATGCCACTAGAAAAGAAGCTTATGTCTGTGGTATATATTCTTGAAAAATTCAAAAAATATGTGCTCATATATTCAATTTATGTTCATACTAAGCATAGTGTAATTAGATTCTTCATGAATAAACTAATTGTTAGCCTAAGAGTTATTGGATGACTTGTTAAACTACCAAAGTTTGGCATCATAATTATTGATATAAAAGAGACTAAAATGTTGTTGCTAATTACTTGTCAAGACTAAGATGGGATCCTCAAGATAATAAAAAACCTTTATCAAACCAATTTCCTAATGAACCTTTATTTATGAGATTAGCAATGGTTGTAGATTTAGTAGCAAAGTTATGGATAATTGATCATATGACTTATCTAACATTATAATAACTTCTTGCTAAATGGGACAAAAAAAAAACAAAAGGAATAGTTTTTTCAAAAATTAAAAAAATACATAAAAATTTAAGAAAATATTTATAAGCTCTATGCAAATGATCTAATTTGAAGGAATGTTTTAGAGAAGAATCAACAAAGAGTCCTGCAAGATGCACATGATGGACCATGTGATGGTTATTATGTAGGAAGAAGAAAAACACTGAAAATTTTGATGGTAACCTATTACTAGCCTATCAGATTTAGGGATGCATACCATGTTATACAATCTTATTAAAGATATCAAAAAGAATAAGGACTAAAGACTAGGAATGAAGGACCATAGTAATGGATATAGCCATTGGAACCACTTTATATATGAGGAATTGGCCTTATCAGATCTATCACATCAATGTTAAATGAAAAGTCTTATATAATTGTGATAGTTGATTACTATACTTAGTAGGTAGAAGTAGCTATAGTCAAAGATTGTACATAACAATAGTTCAAACTTCTTTTAACAACATTTGGTATATAGTTTTGTAGTATCAAGAATACTAATCTTAGACAATGGAACCTACTTCACTAGCATTACATTTAAGAAATTAATGCAATATCTTAGGGTGAATCATAAACTTACTAAATCATATCATCCCTAAGTAAATAGACAAGTTGAAGTTACCAATAGGAAAATTGCATGCATACTAACTAGAACCATTAGTAGGTATAAGAAGGATTGGAGAACTATGCTTAATGATGCTTTATGAGCATAACTTCCCATAGGCTATTTTTCATATGAAATTACCTATAGTAAATTACTAACCTTGCTAATTTAGGCATAAATAAATACCCTAGTCACAACTTATGTAGTTGACTTAGATATAGACTTTTCCTAGAAAGAATAATTAATGAAAACTTAACCTACTAGATGAAAATTGATTAGTAGCCCAAATTAGTAATGAGATTTATAAGAAATACTCAAAATGCCAACATGAAACTAGGATTATATAGGCTTCTATCATGCTTGGAGATAGAGTCCTTTATCATAACTTTCTATCATCAAGGGATTCTACCATCCATAACAACTAGACTACTTTCCTTTTCATCTTCTATGTTTCTACCTTTGACAATAGTTGTGGGGGTGTCATCTCTTGTCCTTAGATACTAAATTTTTTTCATATTCTTGCTCTATATTCTCTAATTTCTTACTATTTTTCTAAATTCTTAGGTATTTTGTTCATTCTTTAATATCTTTGCTATTCTTTAACACTTTCATAATTCTTACCATCTTCTTAATTCTTTCTTATCTTTTAAAATATTTATACATTTTCCCATTCTTGTATATCTTTGATTCTTGATGTGCATACTTTTGTTCATTTTCCTAATAAAGTATTAAGTAATAAGCAAGATGTAGTTGAAATATTAAGAATTTTAATCTATGTTACCAAATCATTAAAGGAAAAACTGTATATATGGTGAGCACACATCATGCATTTGCTCATTTCTAGTAATAAGAGATTCTTACAATGGACATAATGATATTCTCATCATAATAAAACTAAAGTAAACTTGTGATCATTATGCCTAGATGGAAAGGTGAAGAATAAAGTAAGAATAAAAAGGGTATGACATTAAGGACATTTTTGAATTTTCTAAAGATAATTCTATAAGTCTTATTATGTTATTAAGTTATATCATTCACTTGTGTTCTAATGCAAAATGAAAGCATGTTCTAAAATGATTGTTGTCTTATCATGATACTAGAAAGACATGTTACCCATGCATGAAGGTAGTTCTTTGGTAAGGTTAATACAATAATTACATAATAAAAATACTTAGGGGTTCCACTTGGTGTAGAAACACCTTTTTGAATTCCCTTGTGCTTATCCTACAAGTTGTTTTTGTAGGTTTCATGCTTGAAGAAGACCTAGATGTGTATTTCTAGTTTTTGTATGTTTTCTTGTGTTGAATTTTTATGTTGAAGATTCTTGGATGTTTTTGCATGTTGAGAGGTGGTTTTGGCTTATTTTGATGAGTTTAGGAGGTTCCAAGATCTATAGGGGCATGTTGGAAGGCATCTAGAGCCTCTCACTATCAAAATGAGCACTTTTATTTTTGGCACCTACAAAAGAGGTGTCTCCCTAGAAAGATAGACATCTCCCTAGAGACATCTCTCTTAAAGTGGATACATCCCAAATCCAAAGGAAACATCTACAAATAATAGTAGACATCCTTCCTGATAGTAGGGCTTTCATAGGAGACGTCTACATGAAATAAGAGACATCTATGTTAGCGAAGAAAAAAAAGCTTGGATGTGGCATTTCGATTGGGAAACATCCGTAAAACTCCATATCCATGTGGGAAACATCTAGGGAGGTAAATAGAAAGCTTCCTAGGATTTTGGATCTCTCTAATTATGTATGCATTCATCCATGAGAAAAAGAGAAGAGTTGGTATGCAAGGAGAGTTATGCAAGAGAGAGTGGGTGAGCACATTGGGTGTGGGAAATTGGTGATTGTAGATCCAAGATCAGCTTGTGGTATATTGATCTATGTTTTCTATTCTCTTTTATCTTACTTGTGAGTTGATATATCAATCCATGGTTGTGGAAGAGATTTCTATTCATTGTGTCTTACATTGAGAACAACCATTGTATGGTTACAGAGCCACATGCTTTGCAATATCATTTGACTATGATAAGTTTTTTAGTGCTTATGGATTGTGTGAATCTTGATGTAATATTTTAATAATTTAATTGAAGATAGCTAGTTTTCTTATTTTCTATTAATTAATTTTAACTTGGCATAATATCTGGATTTAGTACATGAATGTGATTTATTTGTGGAGTGAACCTACTCCACCATTATTGGTATCAAAGCCTAGTTTTATTGTTCTTTGGATTTTTTTTGAGGATTTTATCAATTTAAAATGAAATCCAAGAAGAAATAGATGCAAGATTTGAATAGGAACATGGAAAATATGAAGTTAGCCTTTTAGATGGCGGTTGCTCGATTGGATGAAATCAGCATGAAGGTGAATAGAAAAGCCAGTCCTAGCCATATCTAGACACATGGAGGTGAATACCATGTATGTTTAGATGAGGAAGTTTCATAGCTAGATGGATATGAAATATATGAAGAGGAAGCTCAATCCATCTGTAGGAGTGTAGGAAACCATCAACCAAGGATTCCAATGGATGGGAATCCTATTTCTCAAATAATAACTCCAAGTGCTTTTGTGGTGCTCAATACTTCATCAAGCAAGCTTGATGATGAAGATGAGGAAAGGCTTGCCAGAGCATTTATAAATGCTTCAAGACTTCCATATGTAGAGTTGATGACTTTCAATGGTGTATATGGAACCAATGTTTTTGCAAGTTGGTTGTTGCTTGATGATGAAGATGAGGCAAGGCTTGCTGGAATGTTCAGAAATACTTTAAGACTTCCATATGTAGAGTTGATGACTTTCAATGGTGTATATGGAACCAATGTTTTTGCAAGTTGGCTAAATGCACTTGAGAATCATTTTTTGTTGGAATCGGTACAAATAACTTGAGGGTACCTATTTCTGAATCCAGATTAGAAGCTATAGCTTCTACATGATGGGAAAAGGAGTCCTTGAATTATGAAATATGAAATGGTCAGCCTATTAGAGATTAAGATATGATGAAATATAGGTTGAAAGGAAAATTTGAAAAGTCTCATCAAAGAAAAGAAACCATTATGAAGTTGAAATTCCTAAGGTAAGGTGACAAGGATGTCAAAGAATTTTGCATAAAATTTTGTGATATATTCCATCAAGCTAAGGTAAAATGGAAGGAATATGAGCAAGCTTCAATATTTTTAGAAGGTCTCAAAATGACGTACCAACAAGAGTTATCCTTTTATGGGCCAAAAACCTTTAATCAGGCTTATGATTTGGCACTTAAGGCTAAGAAGAAATTAGGAGGATTTGGAAATAGGAGCAAACAAACTTCTAAGTGTAATAAGAAGGGATCTAGATCTAATAAAGTATCCAAATCCAAATCTAAAGACAATGAGGGAAGCCAAGTTCAGAAGACTAAAGGAGGTGACTAGAAGGGTAAAACCAAGAAGGACCTAAGTAAGAGAGACAAGGGTCAAGCTAGCAGCTCATTAAAAATTTAGTGCTTCAAGTATGGAGAATAGGAACATAAGCAATGGGAATGTTCACTTCAAAAGGTAGCCAAAGGCAAAGATGTGCAAACCATGGAGGTGGAGGAGACATCAAGCCAAGCTCTTCAGAGAGGTAATCTTAATGCTCCAAAAATTAGGGATGTTTCTAAATTATATTCTTGGGCATTAATGAGGAATGTCAATAGAGGAGATCATCCTAATAGGAAATTGTTGTTTCAAATTGGGGCTAGTTGTTTGCTTAGTGGGAAATGGATTCATGTTTTGATTGATGGGTGAGCCCAAGAAAATGTCATTTCTTCTAGGGCAATTGCTAGATTGGGTTTGCTTACTAGTCCTCATCCAAGACCATATCAGGTGCATTGGTTATCTAAATATTTTTCCCACGAGGTAAGGGAACAATGTACTTTGAAATTTAAAATTGGAAGTTTTCATGATCTTTTGAGATGTGATGTTCTTCCAATAAATTGTGCTGATGTAACTCTTGGTAGATCTTGGAATTTTGACAATGGTAATAGGTTTGATTGACCAAGAAATGTATGGATTGTTGTTAGACTTGATGGAATCCATGATTTGATTCCTATGATAGCTAAACAAGTGAGGCAACAAAGCTCACTTAATGCTTCATTAATCCTTTTAGGAGAGAGGAAATATATTAAGGACATGAGGAAACCAATTTTGATTTTTTTGTTATGAATATAGTTACTACTAATGATGATGATGTGCATGTTGAACTTCCTACATGTGTGCTAGGCTTGAAGGAGAAATTTCCCAACCTATTCAAGGAAAAATTAAATGGACTTCTGATGGGTGGCGAGGTACCTCTATGCTCAACCATATGAATCTCAAACATTAACGCATAATCCAATCGAATTCTATGAATGGGACTAGTTGTGGTATCTAGATCATTATGCTCACATCACAGTTTAGTGTCTTCCCACTTGGACTAGTGGTAGCTTTGTCACATATGGTTTAGTCCAAATTGAGGCGTATGATGTTGTCTAATTCTACTTTACTCCTAATGATGATAAAGAGGTAAATTAATTAAGCTAATGAACAATGGAAAACAAGGTCTAAACTAGCCTATGTACGATGAGTATCCACTCTTAATTGTCCATATACATCTTGGACTTCGTGAGACTACTTCTGGGATTGCCAAGTGTATGTCACTGGTTGTGCCAAATAATACACTATTGGATTACCAAGTACTTCCACTTAAATGCACATGATTAAGGCATACACATTCCGCTTAATGACAAGAATAGTAAATAACAATAATTGAAAATGTTAACTAAAGAAAATAGTAAATAATTAATAATTAAAAGCAATAATAATGAAAGTGGATGCTCTAATGATGGAAGCAATGTTAATATTTATTACTGGTCATGTAACATGTCCAAGTATTTCACACTTGAACAAAGGTGTCATACGATTACAAACATCACACTATGGGCATGAACTGAGAATAACAAAATTTTAGGAAAGACTATCAAAAATTGAAAACCAAAAACTATCCTGTCTACTGCCTATTACTTCTCAATCGAGCACTTAAGTGTTGTATTTATAGGCCAACATAGAGGAGGCGACATCGAATATCTGACATAGCTTCCTAACCCTGACATTAAGTACCCAATGTTGGGGCTCTGATGTTGGGTATTCATCGAGGCCTAACAAACCATGACTCATCATACCCCTATGACTGAATGAAAACTTGTCCTTGAGTTAAAAAAAATGATGAGTAGAGAGGTACCCCTACACCCAACCATATGAATCACTAAGGCATTTATGCATGATCCAGTCAAATTCCATGGACCTATAGTTCTCTAGTGCACTAGTTCTTCTAGGAAGTGAGATGGGTATTGAGAATGTGTGTTGTCTTCCCAACTATACTTGTGAAGCTTAGGGGTATGATTTAAGTGTAATTGAGGTACATGATTTTTCTTATTTTATGTTTTATAATTATGATTACCTAGAAAGAGAATGAAAGGTAAAGTAAATTAAGATCTAATTCATCTACTGCCTAGCTAGCCTAACACAAGTAACCACCCCACTTTCCTGAACACATATAGTGTTGCTAGGCTACCAAACATTAAGAGTTTCTAGGTTGCCAAGTACTATATATATGCTTGAAGTGGTCGTTCTTGTGTTCATTAACAACTAGAAATCAATCACTTAATTGAAATACAATAAAAGTAAAGTGCATGAAAGTAAAGTACATTAAAAGAAACATTAATCTATTCTTAGTGTTGCAAGGATTGTCAAAATATTTCATTTTTATTCCCATCACACTACTATGCTCAAGTACATCAGTGTTCGAACAAAAAATCATACAATCTTAGACTCCTTCTACGGGCAGTTAAAAAATATTCTAACTTTGGAGAGAATAAACTACAAGAGCTTTGTTATTCTAACTAAAAACTAACAAAAAATAATGATAGATTGGGAGCCTAGGCACTATATTTATAGGCCAATGTATACCACCTGACATCAAATACCCAATGTCACATATGGGCTTGAACGTCAGATACCCAACATTAGAGTAGATGAAACAATGTAATTCATCAAATACCACTTATGAGGAATGTATAGCATCGAATTGACTTCATTCTTGGTGCTATCATTCCAAACAAGAGAGCTTATCAAATGGTACCAAATTAGAGGCTTGAATTACAAAGGCAAGTAGAGGGGTTACTTGCAAATGGCTTTGTGAGGAAATCCATTTCACCTTGTGCAGTTCCAATGGTGCTATTGCTAAAGAAGGACATTGATGAATGGAGGATGTGCATTGATTACTAGGTAATGAATAAGATAATAGGGAGGTACAAGTTTCCTATTCGAAGGATGGATGATATCCTTGATGTCCTTACCAATGCTAAAATTTTTAGTAGAATTGATTTGAAGAGTGGATACCATCAAATCTAGATGGACTATTTGAATGGTTGGTGATGCCATTTTGGCTCAAAAATGCACCTTCTACATTCATGAAGTTGATGCATGATGTATTAAAGGACTTGATTGTTAAGTGTTGTATTATCTTTTTTGATGATATTTTGGTGTATAGCTCTAATGAAGAAGAGCACTTGGATCACTTGAGGATGGTATGCCTTAAGTTGGAGGAGGGACAATTGGGAATTAATGTGAAGAAAATTCATTTCTTCAAGAGGAAAATCACATATCTGGGGCATGTGGTTTCTAAAAATCATATTCAAATGGAAGCTAGAAGGTGAAGACTATACGGGATTGGCCAACTACTAAGAATGTTTGGGGAGGTAACATCATTCCTTAGTTTAGCAAGTTTTTATAGATGGTTCATAAAAAAATTTAGTGGTATTTTGTGGCCTATGTTTGCTTTGTTGAAGAAAAATAAGGAATTTGGTGAACTGAATAGATTTTTAGAAGCTTTTTCAAGTGGAGGTGGATGCAAGTGAACTTTCCATTGGTGGGGGTACTTTCATTTAAGGTAGGAATGTTGCTTTCTTTTTAAAAAAGTTGAATGAGTCAAGGCAAAAATATAGCATATATGAGAAGAATTTGTATGTTATTCTTTAAGTAATCAAACATTGGAGGCATTACTTGTTGCCAAAGAAATCACTTTGATGATGGACCACAAAGCACTTTAATTTCTAAACTCACAAAAGAAGTTGTGTAAAGCCCATGAAGTGGGCTATGTAGTTATAAGAGTTCAATTTTGTGTTGAAGCGCAAAAGTGAAAAAACCAATGTGGTGGCTGATGCATTATCCAGGGTGCATGTGGTGAATTTTAGCATGCTTCGTGTGGAAGGTATGGGTGATTTTGCTTCTTTATATGAGCATGATGCTAATTTTAGGCAAGTTTGGAGGAGCCTCAAAGAGCCATTGATGAGTAGGATAGACCAATGGAGGAACTCTCATATTTAAGATAAATTGTTATTTAAGAATGGAAAGGTATGTATTCCTAATTATGATTTTGGGAAAAAGATTCTATTTTAAAAGCATTGTAGTGGTATGCCAAGTCACATGGGCAGGGATAAACTTGAAACTTGTGGGTAGGTACTATTTTTACCCTAATATGATATTAGAAGTATCAAAATTTGTGAAGGTGTGCTTGACGTGTTATAAGTTTAAAGGAGGTAAAGTTTTGGATGGATACTATATGGCTATGCCAATACCTAAAGGTCCATGGGAAAGTATGTTAAAGGGCTTTGTAGGTGGTATTCCAAAGGCCAAGAGTGGAAATGATGCAATTTTTGTTGTTGTGGATAGGTTCTCCAAGATGGCACATTTTATTCCATGCAAGAAGATACGTGATGCCCCTCATGTTGCAAATTTATTTTTCCAACATGTTGTGAACTTGCATGGTATTCCTTTGAATATTGTTAATGATAGAGACTCCAACATTACAAGTCATTTTTTGAGGTTTCTTTGGAAGATTTTTGGTATAAAGTTGTATTTTTCTAGTGCATATCATCCACAATCTGATGGCCAAATGGAGGTGGTAAATAAATCCTTGCTAAACATATTAAGATTTTTGTGTGATGGATAGCCAAACAAGTGGGAAATCTTGTTGTGTAATGTTGAATTTTTGTATAATAAATTTTTTTTATGTTGCAATTGGCAAAAGCCCATTTGAGGTAAATTATGGGTTTTGTCCAAATATGGTGGATACTTTGAAGAACTTTAATGGTGAAGATAAAATTAGTGTTTATTTTGTGCAAGAGATGATGGATCTCGATGCACAAGTAAAATCAAATCGTAAGAATAAGGATGAAGAGAGAGTCCTCAAGAGGAATGAGGGTAAGCAAAAGCCTAAGTTTGCTATTGGTGACTTGGTTTGGGTGCACTTAAAGAAGAAGTGGTTGAGAGGTGTTAACTTCTTCAAATTGAAAGCTAAGAAGATGGGGCCTTTCAAAATCAAGGCTAATATTAATGACAATGCTTTTGAGATTGATTTACTAAACAATGTTGGTATGTATTTTGTGTTTAACATTTCAGATCTTGTGTACTATCATGGACCAGTTGATGAGGAGGTCATATAGGGTAGCATCAATGAGTTGAAGGGGGCTATTGATCAGTCAAAGCCATTGGTGGAGAGGAAGACAATCATACTCAAGAGGAGGGAAGCTTCTAGCACTCAGGAAGCCAAGAGGCATGAATATTTGATCCATTGGAAGGATCAATCCACTAATGATGCTATATGGATCCATGAGATCAAACTTGTTAAGTGGGAAATCACTTCTACCCCTAATCCCTTATTCACATAAGTTCACTTTTTGAAGGGTGGAAGAGCTAGTGTAGGAACACCTCTTTTGATTCTCTTGTGCTTGTCCTATAAGTTTTTTTTGTAGGTTATGTGCTTCAAGAAGGCCTAGACACATGTGTCCAATTTTTGTGTGTCTTCTTATGTTGAAGATTCTTGGATGTTTTGGCATGTTTGGAGGTGTTTTTGGCTTAGTTTGATGAGTTTAGGAGGTTCTAGGATCTATGAGAACTTGTTGGGAGGCACATGGAGGCTCTTGGTATTAAAATGAGCACTTTTATTTTTGGCACCTGCAAAAGAGATGTTTTCCCAGAGATGTCTCCCTTGAAGTGAAGATGTCCAAAATCCAAAGGAGGCATCTACCAAAAATAGTAGATTTCTCTCTTGATATTAGGGCATTCACAAGAGACATCTACATGAAATAAGAGACATCTATGTCGATGAAGAAAAAGAATCTCTGACATGGCATTTTGATTGGGAAACATCCAAAAGATTTCATATCCATGTGGGAAACATCTAGGGAGGCATATAGAAAGCTTCCTAGGGTTTTATATCTCTATAATTATGTATGCATTCATCCATGAGAAAAAGAGGAGAGTTGGTATGCAAGGAGAGTTGTGCAAGAGAGAGTGGGTGAGCACATTAGGTGAGGGAAATTGGTGATTACAACTCCAAGATTAGCTTGAGGTGTGTTAATCTATGTGTTCTATCCTCTTTTATCTCGCTTGTGAGTTGAGATATTAGTCCCTAGTTGTGGGAGAGATTTCTATTGGTTGTGTCTTGCATTGAGAACAATCATTATGTGGTTGTAGAGCCTCATGCTCTACAATATTGTTTAAATGTGATAGGTTTTTGGGTGCTTGTGGGTTTTTTGAACCTTGATGTAATCTTTTAATAGTTTAATTGAAGATATCTAGTTTTCTTATTTTCTAGCAATTAATTTTATCATGGTATACTATCTAGATTTAGTATGTAATGGTGATTTATTTGTGGAGTGAACCTATTCCACCACTAGAAAGATATGTTACCCATGCCTGAAGGTAGGTGACTTCTCAAGAATCTAAAAATGTTTCTTAGACTTGCATTGGTTATAGGGCTAGAAATACATGTTACCCATGCCTAAAGGCACTCCTCTATCTAATGGCCAAGTCTCCTTCAAAATCAACTACTTGATTAATAAGTTTCTTTCTTATTCTTCATTTCTAAGTAGTGATATTTCTTCTAGTTGTGATCATCTTATGCTTATAAGTTTTGGAATGATAAAATTCAATGTCATTAGTAAGTGGTATGAACTTGGTTTTGATCTTAGATAAATAAGATAACGATCACTTTAATTATGCATTATATATAGAATTCATTATGCTTATGGTAAGACACCTCATGGTCCATTTTCTATAATCCTTGCTAGTACCATTCCATTTCATTCTTATGTATAATTATAAGTGGATGGTTTTGAGAAGCATAGTGCTATTTTCATACTAGGATAATACTAGCATGTATGTTTTGAAAGATAGGTATGGTTTACATTCAACTCCTTGAGTGCCTACAGACACTTGTAGGCATTATTATACAAGGGCATTAAGGGCAAGAACTTGCTTTGGGGAGGACCCACTTGTATGACTCTTTTGTTTCATAATAACAATCTAACTTTACATCATCTTGTACCTCTTGGATACTTTAGCAATCATCATTACTTCCCTACATATTCATGCTCATTCATAAACTTAACAATTTTTTAAATCTAATTACTCCCTAAACTCTAGTTGATTTATCTAGACCAAACTCATTTAACATCATGTTAACATCAAAATACCATATTCTATGAATCATCTATAGCCAAGAATCCTTTGAACTATCTTAATATCTTCTAAGCTACTCACTTTATCACTTTTTTTATCAAAATTTGGAAAAAGGTTTTTAAACTTTCAAAGGTGGTATCATAGATATAATAGTGCATTCTCTATAATATTGCATCAACAATGTCACATTTGCAATACTGTGTATGTAAAAAACTACATATATCCTTGCTACTATATATATGATATTTATAGAATTTTTTCATTTTTTTCCATTTCATGCAAGGGCACTTCATGAAATTTTTTTTATCGCAAAACATTCTAAGCCCCATATCTTCCTTATCGCATATCTAATTTAGCCCATTTCTAAATTCATTTTCTTCTAGAATAAGCACCTTAGTCTTGGGGAAGAATTTTTGTGCATAATTTTGTGAATTATGTAAATTTTTTTCTAACACAACAAAGACCAATTAATGATAAATATTATAATAAATAATGTAATTTTAATCTAATTTAAGCTAATAAACTTAAAATTTTTCTATAATCAACCATTATAACATTTTTTAATAATAAATTATGATTAGTGATAGGTCATTTAAGTTAAAAATTATTTCTAAATACTTGGCAAACTGTTTAATTAAGGGGTTTTTTTTTCAAATTAGGAGTCTTTCTAAATAGACAAATTTTCAAAATTTAAAATGTAGTTTAAAAATAGAATTGATTATGTATAATATTTTTGATCAAAATACAAAATCCAATGAAAGGTTACAAATGGTTATAATTCTTTTTGGAATTTTTAAATAATCTTGAGATTTCTTATGATTGCAAATGCTACCAAAAGGAATACCCAAAGTAGAAGGATCATCACAACCTAGAGAAAAGTGGCCCAAAAGGAGAGGAAGAGGATGAGGTGGAGATTAAACTCCAAACATAAAGTAGGAAGCACAATCATATTCCATTTAGTAGTTCACACTAGTAATAGAAAAATCTATGCAAGTAGAAGATGATGCACCATTTGTTGTAGAATAATCACAATGCCTCATGCTCTCCAATAAGTGTTTACAAGAAATTTAAAAGAAGTCTATCATGTCCATTGTTATACTGAAGTTAAATTTTGGTCCATTTATGAAGTCTATACCAATAGAGGTATGTGAATTCCTACAAGCATTATCATTTTGACCCACATTTCAAGAAACGGTGAATGGTATTTAGGAGAAGTCTATCAATTTTGGCATAATCAGTAAGATGATGTAATTATGAATAATGAAGAAGTGATAGTTCCATATTTAGTTGAATTCATTGCTAGAGCCTTAAATTTGCTAGATATTAGAGCCAACATTGCCTAGATCTATACAAGGTTTAACACAAATGCTAGAAAACTATGGCTATAGATGGCATATGGAATCATTGAAAACAAGTATAATGGATTCTCTATTGCCAAGAAGATTTATTTTAAGATTGGGACATATCACATATTCCCAATCAAAATAATTTACAAAATTTCTAGATATGTTGTCAGAGGAAGTATCATCCTAGTGGGAAAATTTTAAGCAAATATGATACATTTTTTATTTCAAAACATATAGAGGAGGTTCAAAGAAAAGAATATAAGGAAACCCACTTTTCCATTCCCTTTTCTTATAAGAAAATTATATAGGTAGGGATGTATTTTATAATACACCAATGATTTATTACATCAAGTCCAAATTGCATCATATGCAAAGATTTTAAAGCTAATGCCATCTATGAAAGACTAAGTGAAAAAACTAGTGAGCACTAAGGCTACAACAAAATGAACACTAGTGGCAAAAATTCTAGTCATAGGAACTATACAACTAGGACCCAGTGGAAAAACTCAAGTTACAAAACAAGTAGGATAGAGTGCTTCACTAGCACAATAATTAGACTACTGATCTTTCATAAGACATCTCCAGAAAACTATAAAAATAGTTAGTTGGAGTAGTAGGAAAGTATCTAGCATGTATAGAGTGAAAGATAATTCAAATGTACCTACAGTATCAACAAGAGCCACTAGTGTTTAAGTATCTTTATAGGTAAAAGAAAATGATGAATGGACATAATAGAGTTCAGAAAACACTACATTCCTTCAAGTGGTATTAAGAAAAAAAAAGAGAAGAAGCTATTGTAGTGGCCATGCTACACCAAGATGTAGTAGGAGTAGTAGAAGTAATTACAAATCATATTTAAAAATCATTCAATGTTCTTATTGTGCCACCAAAAGGTATTTCTAGAGCTAAATATGTTTAAATATTGGTTGAAACATTCGAAAAAGAGATTATGTTTCCTACTAAACATAAATATGCCTTAGAGAGACTAGTATAGATAAGAAAGGTTATGCAAAATCTGTTTGATATTTCTAGTGATATCATTGCAATCTAGTTAAAATTAATCTCTATAAAAGAAAAACTATTCATAACTAAGATAAGGATGCAACATACTAAGAATGAAGTGTAGAGGCTATAAGAGGAACTAGTTGCATTCAAAGATAAAAGGCAAGACCCTACATGATATATTACATCAAACTAGTTATTACAGTTTAGAAATGACCAAGTTTAATACTTTGTGACTAGGTAGAAGAAAATGAAAATAAAAAAGGAGAAGGTAGTATGAAATACTTCAATTGTAGAGGCTTAAACATATAGCCATGTAAAAGCTATTGCTATATTAGAAGAAGAAAATAAAAGAATTATTATAGAAAACCTTAAGTTAACATATGTAGAGAAACAAAAGAACATGCTTGACGAAAGTATAAGCTAAGGAAGCAATTTATTAAAGTCAACCTAAGTATGAGACAATTAGCTTAAGAAAATACAACTTTATCAATGAAAGAAGTACACATACGTAGGTAAAAGTGACATACTAAAATCAATGCATCATAAAATAAGAAAAAAAAGCATGAAAAACTCAAGGAACATTTTAGAGACCAAGTGGACATGTACAAGCAAATCAATAAAAATGGGATCCAAATGACCAAAGCTAAGATCAGCTTCATTACACAAAAATTAGCTAACTGGCAACCTATCTTGGACATTCTTGACATGGTCCACTAAGTTGAGCTTAAAAATAAGGACTTGTAGATTGAGGATTTAATAGAATATATAGGATTAGAAAATATATAATATGATCACTTGGCCATATTGACAATAGGTGAACTAAGAACAAAGTTCGACTAACAATTGGCTACCATATACTCCATGTATGAGAAAGAATTTGTAGATAGAAAATATACAACAAAAACTTTACATTGCAAACTTTAAGTTTTAGGTAGTTAAATTAAGAAATCAAAATCAAAAATATATTGTAGTAAATTTGGCCAGAAGAATAATAGATTATTAGGATTACAAAAAAATGGCCAAAGGTTTTGAGGTGGAAAGCACACAATTTGTACTATGATATATTAAAGTTAATAAGTTGTTTCCACAACTATCATGTCCTTGGAAAGTACCAATACTAGAGAACATCACTAAGTTGACATGGACTGTGCACAATCCTAGGATAGAAGAAGAAAAATTAAGAGCACTACTAAGCAAGTACCAATTTAAGAAACTAGATGAAAAAGAAAAGAAGTTGATGGAGGAGCCTCCATCACTAGAGATTTGAAAGGATAGTTTGAACTTCTATTTGTTTTGTTTTGTTGTCATTTTTATCCTAAACTTTGTTGTGTCAATCATGCATTGCATGATAATTTTGTAGTTCTACTTGAACAAAGATGTAGCATTCCTAGTCAAGTAATCAATAATGTATGTATGTTATGTTATTGATTTGATGTAATCATGTAAGTTTGTAATGAACTCTATCCTCCTTTTTGTTTGAGCTCAAGGATAAGTTTTTACTTAGTCATGGAGTTATGATAAAATCTTTGATGTTAATGTTGACCTTTTGGTATGTTAAAAACTTAAGGAAAATGGAGAACAAAGGATGTTTGTTATGGATGTTATAGTTACAAGACAAGAAAAAGAACTCCACATCATGGACAACGACTTAACTACGCATGGCTATCAAAGTAAAAGACTTCATAGGAAAAATGAGAGCATGGATAAGTACACAGACTACAAGCTAAATGAAGATGCTTCAAGGATTGAAATGAAGCTAAATCAACAAGAGAAAGCCTCAAGAACTAGAGCTCAAAAGTTGAGAAGATGTCTCCAAGAAATAGAAGACATCTTGGCTAAGAGAAAGTCAATCATAGGAAGATGTCTTCCAAAAATAGAAGACATCTCCTCTTGAAATAATATGTCTTCCCAAAGATGTCTCCTTAGAAATGTTCCATTTAAGAAGGAGATGTCTCTCCAAAATTGAGGGTGAATTCAAAGAGACATCCCAATCTCAAAGGAGATGTCTACATTAGCCATTGGATAGCCTTTACATGAATTTTGAGGTATTTTCAGAAACTTTGATGCTATAAGAAGATTTAAAATTCTTGAGTATTATGCAAGCATTGTCAACATCAAAGCTATCATCATCAATCTTATGATGTTGTACTTGTGTATTTGAATTGTCACATCATTTGTTAGATTTGTTGTCGAACTGTGCTTCATTGTACAAGGAATTTGTAAATTGAGTTACACTATCTCGTTGTGATTTCTTTTCTTTTCTTACTTCCTTCATGGGTTGATGTTCTTCTTGTGAGAAGGCATCCTTTTATAGCTTGTCAATATTCTATGATATTGAGTTGTTTTACTACATCAAAATGCTTCAATGTGGAGCTCTATTTTGTACAGGTTGTGGGATCCTTTAAACAAATCTTTAAGCTTGTTGGAACCTTGTGCAATTGAGAGTTATCATAGAAACGAAACTCTCCTTAGTAGAGCTCAAAATTTGTAAAGGTTGTGGTCTTCTCTAAATCACATTTTGGAAGAAACAAAGTCCTAAGTGTGGACTACCCAAGTTAGGGAACCATGTCATTCTTGTGTTTTGTATAATAGGTGTTGCTTACGATTTGAGGAACTTATTCATCCCTCCCTTATAAGTTCTCAATCCTCAGTTAATGACTACAATATCTCATCTATGATATCATAGATGTAATATTGTAGCTTAATATACGATTTCATAGATAAGATATAGTGAGCCATGGTCATGCCTATAAATACAAGCCTAGCATCATGTCAAATCATTAGTTTTTACTAACCATTAGTAAAATTCTTGCAATTTGTTTTCTTAAAGTTAGTGTAATTTGCAAATGCCTGCAATGTGGTAAATTACAATTGTATATCATCTTTATTTGAGTAGATTATTCTAGGCACAATTTATAAATGGTAATAATGATCAATATTTTTCTTCATCATTACAATGTTATACATAGACTAGATTTACTTTCTAATGTCATTGACTTTTACTTTGTCATTTACATTTCCTAAGTTATTCACTATTATCATGTTTTTTTAATATCAATAAAATAAGTACAATTAATTTTGAACATAAAGTGTAATTGTTTGGTAATCTAGTAGTGACATTACTTAATTTGCTTAGTGGTTAAAATACTTGGTAATCCTAGTAATATTTATATCAGCTTGGGATATGTACAACAAGCTAGGACCATATACTTATCACCAATAGGTTAGAATAGCTTTACATTTTCATTATTCTTAGTTAATAGAATTTATAATCATTTTCATTATGTTTACTATTAGCATATTTAAAGCGTACTAACATCATATACATTACTAAGAGTTTCACCATATATTTTGCACTTCACTAACTTTGAGTAAGAAGACAACAATTGTAAACTTATTATCAACTTAATAGTATACTTACGTTATCCATCCATAGATTATGATATAGCTATGCATGAACACTTGTAGCTTGTATGTTTAAGTGTTAGAATTATCTACTACTCATTAGTTGGCTAAGTAATTAGATGTGTTCTATAAAAGGAACACTAGCTATTTATAATGAAAAGGCTAAACTAGTGTTTTCTTTGTTAGGTAATTCTAATGAATGACTAATTTCCAAAATAACATATATTTATTTTTGAAAATTTAAAAAAAATGTTTTCCCCTCAAACTTGTAAAATTTGATCATATACTATTTTTCCAATAACTCATGTAAAATGATTTTAGGTTTTGTTTTTCATAAGATCTAGGGTTCAAACCCTAATTATGTTATTACTAAGATACATTTCTATTATTATTATTCTAATATAAGAATTAAAATATTAATTAAATTACATAGTAAGACAAGCAAAAAAGCATATGATATAACCAATCATACATACCACAAGCTTAATAAAGAATCCCATGTGTTAATTTTCAACTGAGTCATAATACTTGTTCACAAAAATTCCACAAGGGTAGTGCACATATGTTTTATAAAATAACATAATGTAATAATAATAATAAATAATAAGAAAATATCAAATATCAAATTATACTTGTAAGGCTACAAGTAAAAGCACACCACAAGGCTATGATATAATGCAATAATTAGGTCATACATCACACATCCAAGGTTTATTTTGTAATGCATAATAACAAAAGAAGGGAATTTGGCATAAAAGTATAAAAGGTGACTCATGATATAGTCATCATCAAGATCATGACCTAATCATGAGTTATAATTTCTACCAAAACTATGATTTTTCATACCTTAATTTGTTGTTAGACTTTAAATCTAAACAATGACTTATGGTTCAGTAGTCGTCAAGATCATGACTCAACCATAACTTGCAATCGTAGTGGAGTCCTAAATCATGAGTTATAGTGGAAAAATTCTACTAGTAATATGTCATAAAATTTAGTAAAGAAGATGTGTTGATTGATAGACTGTTATCAATGCCCAATCATATAATTTACAAGCATTACAAGAGACTATGTTATAATACATAGATTGAACTAGCATGATTCCTATATAGTTAACTATTAGATCATAAGTCATTATCTTTTCAACTATAATCCTAGTGGTTCTTACTACATATGGCTAAGTAGAGAAAAAATACATGATATTGATGTTATTTTGGTAATTCATAAGCAATATTAAAATGTAGAAAATTAATCTAATTAATCTATTGTATGGTAAAGTAAATACTAATCTAGCCTACAATAATGAGTGTCTAGTACCACTTGTACATATACTAAACATGCACATTACTTGCTAGGATTACCAAACATAGTGGTATTGGGAAAACCAATTATTAACATTACTAAAACTATCAAGTAAATATATGTGTATGCTCAAAATGATCATGATCATTCAACCGTATCTAGCATGTGTTTGAGAAGTAAATTATTAAACTAGGTTCATGTAAAATTAAACATTAATCTATGTGCATAAAAAAATAAATGACATGAAAGGTAAAGTCTAATCTAAATCGGAATGTCATAATGAAGGAAACAATATTAATTTTGTTTATTGTTCATGTAGAGTGTCCAGATATAATGTACTCAAATAAAGACTTTTTTCAACTTCTTGAGATCACACCATGATTACTCATTGACTATTGTTAAAATTCATGAAAACAAATTACAAGAGTTCTATTACCTACTGCATTAATGAATATCTTTAATATGGTAGGTAACTGACATTTATAGGCAATGACTAGGATTATGTTGTCATAACTTAGACATTACATTATAAGCTACAATGATGCATCTACAATGCCATAGCCCATCAAAATACTAGTCATCATATGCTCACAAATGACAAAAAACTTATTCTTGAATTAAAAAAATTGGAACAAAGTTTGTGATGAAATTGTGGGAGTGATATTAATGGACTAATTGAATATCCATCTTAAGTATTGCATTACAAAATTTAACTAGGTGATCTTACAAAGATGATAAAATTCAACACAAACATTAAAACTTTATAAAAATTGTAAAAATTAAAAAATCTTGAACACAAGTCTTTAAGTCATTTCTAGTGATTATGTCATTTTCTATCTTGATGGTTCTATTAGTTGATCTACTGCTATTGCCATTACTTTCTTCATGTAAAATGGTTTAATTAGTGTTCTCAATTTCTCCTTCTTAGTCAATGGATCATTAATAGTATAGGCTAAGTTTGCCAAGTTTTCCAAGTTAGAAGTTATAGGTAGTTCCCATTAACACAAAAAATTTAGAAATATTTCATTAACATTAACAAACTAGGCTCCAAAATTAGTACACTTAATCTTAAATACACTAACTTGATTCTTCAAGTATTATTAGTATGTCATTCTTCTTTCTATGTTCTCTACAACATATCTCTAATTAGTAAATTTTGCATTAAGAATCTCCATCTCTACATTGACAATGTGTAACTTTTGTTATGCCTCATTTTGGAGTTTGTGCTCATGTTCATAAAGTGAAAATATGGTAATAACTTATTTCTCCAACTTATTCCTAGGCTTTCCTACCATGAGCGTCACAAGTTTCATATAACACAAGTTGGTGAGTCACATATATTTCATCATATATTTAATTTGTAGCTCTTTTAACTTGATTTTATCTTGATTGATGGTGTTGAGTTTAGCAAAGATAGACTATCAGTTTGGATCAAGAAGATGTTGGAGGATGATATTAAGCTTGGCTTTGGAAATCTAGATCCCCTTTTTATTAATTTCTTTCTAGAATCCCACTTAATCTTAGAAATATTTCTTAATATTCTTCTACTTCCTGGCCTCATTCTATCATGTTTTGATTTTTATGATCATTTTTTGGTAAATAGCTCTAAACTTATCTACATAGATATTTTATTTTTCTCTTGCAACCTATGGATTTCCATGTTTACTCATGCCAACTTCTCTTGAAGATGTTCAAAGTATTCTTTAAATTGATTATTTTTCTTTTCCACCTTTGGCAATATTTAGTTCTCTTTGATAAGGCTTTCATTTTTCTTTATTAATATGGTGATGCTTTTTTAAGTACATGGACTTTGATATCCATCAATAATGGATTTCATACAACCTTTTCCTTATCCATCTCAATGTGTTTTTTAGCCTTCAATTTGATGATTGCATCATCATAAATCTAGGTAACCAAATACAAAGCAATAAATCACATGGGATCTACTAGCTAGGCATGGAGCAATGCAACTTCATATTGGAGTTTTTGATTTAGTAACTTGGCCTAATAGATCTAGGCTTTAGATATTGCTAGCTTTTTCTTTTTGGCAATTAGCTTAGATTCTATGAATCTAACATCTTTTGGAACATGAAATATGTCTACAATTATTTTCTTGGTATATACTAGCCTATGTAATACATTTTCATGTTGTTTTATGATCATTGTTACTTTTTTTCTTACTCTTGTCTTTATAGATACTTAAATGTTTGGAATTATAGTGAAGTTACGAATCAATACTGTAGGAACGTTAAAGGCTTCTTCCACATGATCCACAACTTTGACAATGGCTTCTTGTTCCTTGTGTAACATCATCATCATAGTTGCTTCATTTTTGGATGCTAGTGTATCTAGAAAGGATATTGCAATATCTATGATTTCAAGATGTTCCTTAGGTAGGATCATTACAACACCTCTCATAAAATTGATGAATCTTGGTTCTTTACTTCAAATATCAATAAAAGATTAGTAATGTCATCTTACTACTAGTTAATGATTTAATATATATCTCATAAAAATGATTCATGATAAAGTAGTAAAAGTCAAAACTACCTATATGTGCTTGTTAGTGCTTGGTGCACTAATGCTTTTCTATAAATTTTTGAATCCTATTACTAGGATAATAGTAGCTGGGATAGATCCTATAGCTATCATAGAAGAAATTGTTAAATTTGCTCTTATGTTAGGTAGTAATAAAATCTTTTCTTAAATATTTAAAATTTGCTTCACCTTCATGATCTCTTGTCATGAAGCCATTGGAGCTCTTCTTAATATATCATTAGCACAGTACGTGATCCCTTACCTTCAACAAAGTTTTTTGATGAGGATTGAAAAGGAAAATGTCTTTCTGCCACTATCATTCCCTTTCAATTATTGTTCTATTTTTAGGAAGATAAGATGAGGTTGGTTAAGTAGAAGTCGTATGTTAAGTACTACATATATCTTAGTAAAGAAGAATGTGATTTTACTAAACTATATCATTGAATTGATGTGATACATAGTAATATTATAGTAAAATTTTTTTGCTTGGATCAAGAAATAAAATTCTTTATAATTTATACCATAGATCCTTTGCATTTTCTTGGTCTTCATCTTTATATTAGATCAAGTGGATATTTTAGCAACAAGGATTTTCACATCTGAAATTCCCAATGCCTTGGTGATGGCTTTCATAAAGTAGGATATGGTGGCTTCATTGATTTTATTTGTCACCTTGCAAATTATTCTAGAAGAGATAAGCCTCTCCAAGATATCCTTTTCCATTGTTGGAGATGATAGGTAATAGAGGAGAGACTTGAAGTTGATCATGAACTTCTTGGAAAGAAAATTCTATAAATGGCTTAAAGTTTGATTCTAGTCAAATAGCTCTAGTGAGCATCTTATTCTTAATAATTATCAAGCATGAATCCATGAGAATCATCTTAAGATTTGAGTATGGTGAAAGTGCCTTATCTTACATAGACTACTCTATTTATGCTATGGAAATTTACCTAATTGATTGTACTTCATACTCCTCACATATTTGTCTTACTACATGTAACTCCTCTTGTTGTAGCTGTTGCCTATTGGTGTGGATATTAAATAGGCCAATGTAATATCTCTCCAATGATGGAATATTTCCTTAGAGTTTGGTCATGTTTGTAAGTCTTTAGGGACTATTTTGATGAGTTTAGGAGGTTCTAGGGACTATGGGAACTTGTTTGGAGGTGTCCAGAGGTTCCAAGCATCAAAACAAGCATCTTTGTATTTTGGCCTTGTAGGTGAGACGTCCCAACTGTAGGACATCCCAACTACAAGTGAGACATCTTAGCTAAGACGTCCCATATGACTTCAAGATGTCCCAGCTGTTAATAGCCACTTTTGGGTGAGAAATCCCTTTCTCCTTTGAGATGTCCTAGATAATACGAGGCAATTTCCTATGAGTTTTTAAAGATTTAAATTTTGAATTTAAAGAAAAAGAGAAAAGAGAATCTAGGAAGAGAGAGATGAGTGAGAGAAGAGTAGAGAGAGATAGAGTCTTGTAAAGGTACCTTGATCATCATAGGAAGTTACAATTTCCATAGAAATAAAAGGAGCCATAGCCAAATGTCTTCATCATATAGTAAGTTGTACAATTATCTCATAAACTCTTCTTCTCCATTTTTAATGCATACTTATTGATTTTTTACTTAAGTGTAACCATGTAAACATATGATTGGCTGATCAAAGGAGATAGTATATGCTTAGAGCAAATGTTTAGGTACATTTTTGTATTCCATGATAATAACAATTGCTAATTTAGGCAATGAACTCATAGTTTTCAACAACACACAATTTCCATGTCTCATTGATAACCTCTACCAAGGTCATTGCCAAACATGTCAATAGGTATGATGTAGGCGTCATAAATGGCAACTTCAAAAATTCACTTTGCAGTAATGTGAAATTAAGTTGTCCAAATCTTAGCACATGTAGGATCCAATACCTCTTGCCATATGTCATCTTTTCTACTTGTAATTACCATGGCTAATGTTGTTACAATTGAATCATAATCAAAGCCCATTTCCAATGACATTCCAGAACTAGATAGCATAGCACCCAGATGGAGACGACGATAGCCTTTGCAAGAATAATGGTGGCCATAATGGAAGTAGTAGAACAGGCACAAGAACTTGTGGCTAAGGTAGTTCTAACTAATGGAGCTTCCACATCTTCTTGCAACTTTACTTACCAATGGAGCAGCGATTAACAGTGCTACCATTTGAAATGATTCTTGTTCTTTCTTGTTTAGTTGTAGGTCCATTAGATAGTTTTCCAAGAACAACCATTGCTCATCTTTATTTCATTTGTTTTAACAATGGGGTAGGAAAAGGCTCTCATGTTTGTCCAAGTTAACCCTCCTCTTGTGTATTTTACTTCTAAGAAAAGGAAACTAAAATAGAGCAATATAGAGTCTTGAGAAATTATGAACAAGTAGATCCCAAGAGGAGTATCCCCTTACTCAAACAAACAATAATGCCTTAGTACTATCAAACCTCAGATAAAATGAAAAGGTTGGATTCACTTTCATTTCTCTATATATGTTTCTTTCTTGGTAGGCAATTTTTTGGTAGTGGATGTGCACTTGCGGTAGATGAGGAAATTGTTGCATAACAAAGAATTGAGATTTGAGGAATAGGGTTGTGAGGGCTTCAATTCTTGATTTTGTCATATCTCCACAACGATCAAATCCATCAATGTTGTTGAGGCCATACTGAATGTGGTAGTGGTGATGTCATGAGTGGTAATGGTGGTGATTGGCATGTGGGTGGCTGTGTTAAGCCAGGTCCTTGTTTAATTATTTTTTAAAAAAAATTGAAATTGTAATGGTATTCTTGCAATACCCCTCTAATGTTTTTTCTTAGACTTAGAACTATAAAATTGCTGATATCCAAACTATCCATCCTCATCCAAAATATATATGTTTAAATTAAATGTGTTCACCTAAATATAATGGTTTTTCTATGGATTTGTCTTGGATAGTGAATTAAACATTAGGCAAGGAAAATGTGGATAAATGGCAAAACTAAATAGAGTATTTGCCTAAAATTGAAACAAGTAAGGTTAACCATGATCTTCAAGTGTATATCTTCATACCCTTTTTTTTAAAAAAAAACTTGTGATACTTTTTATATTACCAACATTTCATTCCCCCTCCTTAAATTTCCTTTGAGATTCATGATGTTTAAGATTATTTACCAAATAAATCACCATCAAGCAGGACTCCATTGAACATGTTTACAAAAATGGAAATCTTTCTTGAGGAAAACTTCCATCAAACTTAAGGTTTGATGAAATAAAAGCCTCATTCCTAATAAAGCTTAAGGAACCATACAAACAAATTTTTACATAAACTATTCTATGAGTGGGAAGAGAATAGTTAGAGTAACTCTTTTAGAAATTCTCATATTAACAGTCCTTTCATATGTTATCTCATTTGTGATGAATGCTCGTCTTTCCTCTTCTTACCTAATTGAAACCTCATTTTGGTCATCACTTTTATCTTCAACAACTATCTTTGTTTCTTTTTGATCTCACTCTTTAACTATTGAACTTTGGGATTCTTCCCAATTAGTTTCTTCAATGGCTTGAGACATAAAATCCTCTCCCTAGGAATCATCTTTCTTAGACTTTCTTTGATATTCAGTTTTGATGGTGCATTCATGAAAGCTTCCCCAAACATTAGAATGTATAGAAGTCCATTAATGAGAAATCTAAACTCATCTAAAATCCAAAGTAAAAAAGGGCTTTCGCTAGATGCTCCATGGGTTGTTGCTTTACAATAAGCTATTAATACATGCTTTGAACAACATCTTGTAACATATGGGATAAAAAGTCTTCTTATTTCTTTATCTCCAAGAACCATATTTCTACCTTACACTCAAACACTTCAATTGCATTATCACTTAAAATTTGGATTGGAAAATGATATAATTCTAAACAATCCATATCTCTTTTTATAGTGTAGGAAAAGTTTGAAATTTCCACCAATTTTACTAACCAACTTTGCCACTTAGCCAAAATTAATTATCTTCTCATCATTATACAATACGCTAATTTGAATTCCACTATTTAGTGGTTGAAATTAATTCACCACTAAGTAGTTATCTAACCATCACTCCCACTTACAAGCAATGATTACCTAAAATAGTCTAAATCTAATTTCTAAACTAACACTTTGAATTAAATATATGTTAACTAGTACTTTAATGTATACATGTTTTTATAATATTATATAGACTTATCTAACATATGTATAGTGTGTATATATATATATATATATATATTATAGTTAAATATTATATAAGTTTATACATATTCCACTAAGCATATATATATTAAAGTTTATTTATAAAGGTTTACTAATTACTACAATGTATACTAAATACTACTATATTTTATACATACATATGCTACTCTACTATATACGTATATTTATTGGTATATATATAGGTTTAAGTTGTAGGCAATTTTCCAAAATAATGTTTTATATGCAAAACATGATATGGAAATTA
>MNCI01028574.1:237786-258186 GCA_015680685.1 Gnetum montanum | reverse complement strand
TACACGTTCGTCAATGCTCATAACCAAGTCGTACTCATGCCGCGTTACTAGGAAAGTAGCAAATAACATTAATTAAACCTATCCATGCATTGCAAGGTTTATCCACAAAGCTCGTCTTTATTGCCATACATAACTTGCGTTCAGGTACAAAGCTACTCAAATAAAGAACCGTTCACTTGGGAGACTCCTACTGCGAGCACATGGAAAATATTCTATCTCTGGGGTGATCAATCCGCCAGAGCTTCGCTACTTTACACCTATGATTTTGAATGAGGGAAGTGCTGCCTCTTATTTATAGATTTGGCGGTGGACCGCAATATCACGTTAGACGCGATATCGCGGCCTGTGCAATTTGCGTCTCATCAGAATTCTAACAACCTTTGCAATGTTCAGCATGCTTCGAGTTACTAGCAAAGCTTCTTCATCATCATAATTTTGATGACATCTATGATGTCTTTTGCTATCCCTTCATTCATGGTGGGGCCTACAATCATTGTCCTACCATTCACCTCCATCATGGTTTCATCCCTTGTAGTCTCAATCGAATTCAAAGGAGGAAGAAAAAGATGCAGATGAAGAGGATGAAGAGGGAGGAGGTCTTTCACTACCATGGTGTCTGCCACCTTCTCTCCACTTATCATAGTCATGATCATTAGGTTTATCATCATCAGATTACCTATGAATAAAGAATAAAGAATGAAAGATATTTAATTACTAATTTAATCTAACTAGCTAACATTTAACTAATCCTAACATAAGCATCTATTCCCACTTGCTATACACATTCTAAACATGTTTAATGCTACTGGGTTACGAAACATTAAGCGTTATTGGGATTACCAAGGGCTAGGTGTATGCTCAAAGTGATTGTACTTATGTGCTTAATTAATCATTATTAAATTTAGCTTAGTCTAGCTTAATTAATTACTTAATTACTTAAAACATTAAAGGAATTTGCTTAAAAATATTAAAAGCATAAAGAAAATGATTAATCTATTTCAAAGTGCTACAAGGTTTATCAGAAAGCTCATCTTTATTGTCGCACACACTACAGTGCTCATGTACAATAGTGCTCAAATAAAGATTCGTACATTCTTTGACTCCTACTACAAGCACACACAAAAATATTCTAACTTCTGAATGATAAAACTGCAAGAGTTTTTGTACAACTATGAGACTTATGCCATAAATGTGGCTAGTGGGCATGTATTTATAGGCAAAATAGGGAGCCCTATTGATGGGAACATGTCAATGGATCAAACCCTATATCGACAGGACAAGATCACGTCAATGCGGCCAACCAAAGAATTCATCACATAACTATACCTTCTTTTGATATCACATGATCCAAAATTGTAACTTTGTCTTTCAAAATGCACATTTAGAAGCATGAGCATCCAACTACAATTATCTTAAATTTTGCAATATTATTCTCAAATGTTTCTTATGTTCCTCTTTGTTCTTTAAGTAAATCAAAATTTCATCAATAAATATAATGATAACTTAATCCAAGTAAAAATATTACATACTATTCATTAAGAGCATGAAAACTACATGTGCATTAGCAAGTCCAAAGAGCATGACTAAGAAGTTATAATGATTATATCATGTCCTAAAAGCTATCTTAAGGACATTCTTCTTTTTTACCCTAACTTGATGATAACTAGACTTTAAATTAATATTAGAGAATATCTTGCATTCTCTTAGTTGATCAAACATATCATCAATCATGGGTAGAGAATACTAATTCCTAACTATCGCCCAATTCAGTTAACTATAATTAATAAAAAATATCAAATATTCATCATTGCTACTAATGAAGAGTCCCGGAGCACCTCAAAGTAAAACACTTAGTCATATCAAATCTTTGTCCATCAACTCCTATATATGCATCTTAAGTTTTGTTAGTTCCATAGGAGACATTATATGAGGTGTCTTAAAAATTTATTAAGTTCCAAGCTTAAGTGTAATTTCAAACTCAATTTTCTTGTAAGAAGGCACTCTAGGAATATCCTTCTTACACTCATTAAAAAACTCTTAAATCACTAGAATATGCTTTACCTCTTACTTAGGCTCATCATACACCAAGATCATGCAACAACTACGATCTTGCTTAAGCAACTATTAACACTTTTTAACTATTACCAAGTTAAGCTTAACTTGTCTCTTACTTTTTTGGATTATAAATTCTTTTTTACTTGTAAATAGAAGTGCAAGGGTATTATTTGTAACATTCAAATATCCTCTATACTTAGCTAACTAGTTTATCCTATGAATCATGTCATACTCTCTAAGTGTCATCAATATTAGACCACTATGCCATCTGTTACCTTATATCACCACTTCGATTAAGTGTAACATCTCAAAAACTATGACACCAAGGAAATGGGTATTTCGGAAAACTAGGAAAAATACATGGTTTTAGGCTTAAGCTACAATTTGATTACAACTTTAGGATCTACAAAAGAATAACTAATCTTAGGATTAACCAAGATCAAGAAAGAAGATTTAATAATAGTATCTATTATATCCATGACAATGTTCAATTACTCATTCATGAGTTGATCTATCAAGAGATAGATCCTTCTCATATGTCTTGAATTTTTTTCTAAGTATCCTTCTTAGTCTTTGAGTTGGTTGCTCTATTAGTCTTATTCCTAGCTACTCTATTAAGGGACTTCCAGTAGGGTTGTATCAATTTACCACATGAATAGTAATTTAGATATCATGCTTATAGTGTCCAGTCTTATCACAAGCATGATACTTGGCCACAAGGTTATAATCATGCTTTCGTTAAATATTCTATCTTGCTTAGAACTCCTAGGCTTGGTCATAGGTTAAGTTCTTATCTTATCATGATATAGTTTATTCTTCCTCTTTAACCCTATACCTTTTACTATCATCTAGGTCTTAGTATGAGTTAACTTGTACTTAATTAATCAAAGGGTTATCAATACTATGTGAATTGGTTTAATCAATCCATTAACAAAATGCTTCATCATATCTTCCTCATCATCTTGTAGATGGAAATCAAATTGCTTCTACTAAAAAAGCTTTGCATCATACTTAGAAACAATGAGATCACATTACTCTAGATTTGACAATTCCTTGATATTGGATCTTCTAAACTTCTTAGATATGTATTTATCCAGAAGGATCTAATAAATTCAACCTACTCTACCTCCACATTCTTCCATCCTCTAGCTACTCTAGTTGTCTACCAATAATGGTTGGCTACACCCTTAAGTTGATGGGTAGCCAAACTAGTTTTTTGCACTAAAGCATAACTTATGAGTTAGAAGGCCTATTCCACCTCTACTATAGGGTCTTTAGAACCATCAAAACATTGAGGTTTTAGTCTTCTAAATTTTTCTATGAGCACTTACTAAATGTTGTTTCTACCACTAGTGGTTGAGTTGTCATGATATTATCTACCATTCATCACATTTAACTAATTCTAACTTAACAAATAGCTAAACATCTCATGAATTAGGTCATTTTGAGAGACTTTCCATTAGGTTGATTAAAATTTATCCTATTCATGAACTCTCTTGATTTTCTTGGAGGTATCCCTATACCACAAATCAGAGAATAGTTATCAAATCTCTCTCTAATACCAACTTGTAACACCCTACTAACCAAGCTTAGGCTAGAAAGGTAACACATACAAAAAAATAAAATATGCAAATAAAAATTAAACATAGCTTAAGAAAAATGTTGGATGTCATGAAAAATAAAATTAAAAACTATTGGAAATCCATTCAAAAGGTGCATAGGGGCATAAAGAATATTAGAACATTGGAAAGGAAACGTAAAATACAATGAAAATAGTCCTATGACCACAATACCTGACCTATTTACTAATAACAACTAGTTTGATGTTCTAGATACCAAAGTAATAGTGGAATAAATATAAAAAATAATAAAAATAAAATTACATTAAAATACATTTGGCTCTAGACTCTAACATGATAAAATAGGTACATAATAATAATTAAAATATTTAATGCTACAAAATTAATATGTGCGACAAAGTTAGTCTTGTACCAACGAAAATACAAATCCTCATAGTCAATCAAACAAATAATACAAGAAAAATCAGCCCTAATGCTAAGTAGGAAAAATAAACTACAATTACTTGCTTATAGGTTTTAGGGTTCAAGCATCAAGTAGCTAAATAGTTATGCATAGTGACGATTGTACGTAAATAGTTAGCACTAAAACATATAAAAATACCATAAATAATATAGTGACCAAATTTTAAAATTTTTCAAATATCAACAAATTTGAAAGGATCCATCATTAACCATAAAACCCAAACCAAATTTAAAATTAAATGAATGATACTTACCTTGAAATGTAACCCATATAAGTAATTGATTCCTTTTCAAGAAAGGTAACCTACATAAGCACTGCAAAAATAGATATCATACTCACTAAGAAATATGATTTGCATGAGCATTATTAACCAAATGAATACCAATATCAAGTATCAAACTAAATAATTACAAATACTGATTATATATCCAAAAAAAACCTTGGATGATGCAAAATATATTCAAAATGCTTAGTGAGTCAAAAGTAGGGATCAAAACCAAATAGGGATCAAAAGATACTAGGACTAAAAACTAAGGTTTTAAAAAGATGAATAAAATAATTGAAAGATCAAAAAGTGTAATCTAAAATTCAAAGGGTCATTCTAAGCTTATAAAATCCTAATAAAGTAATTAGTTATTATTTTCAAATTTTTAGGCATTCTAGGAAACCCTAGAAACTACATTTTTCATCATTTTCATAATTTTCTATTACTTAGAGGTTAACAATTGCTTTATTTAAGTTTTTCCAAATGATACATGGTAGTTAAATGGGACATTAGCATTCATTATGGCTTGAGTTGTGACATCACAATGGTGTTGCAATGAACTAGTAAGTTGTCTTTGGTGTTTGCATTAATGAGTTAAGTATTTTTATCATTTAGGCCATCACTATTTAGAGTCTTCTTGAAGGTTAAAATGTAAAATATGGCTCAAAAAAAAATAGAGACAAAACAAGTCCTAATGAAACTAATACAGTGTGTAACATTTCATGCATAAGAAAAAACATTATGAAAATACCAGGTCTCTAAAAATATTCATAACTTACTTAGATCTAACATATAATCATCACAGCAAAGTGTTGTTAAATAAACTAAAATTGATCAAAATAAATGCACATGGAAATAAATTATGAGTTTTTGTTATTTTGTTTCTATGCACATTTGTTTTAGTCAATCCCAATTTGTCTAGCAATTGTTTGATGAAATGTTTATTTATCATATCTAACTATTCTATGTATATTTTCTAAGATCTATCATTTTTCTAAGGTTTATTCTTATGCATTGAATATCAGAAAATGTTTTGATAACATTTTGATTCATTTTTACTCTATTTTAATTCTACTAAATATTTTGACCATAGAACTAGAGCTTTTGTTAGAGCTAGTAGTAGAAGCTAAACATCTTTTACAACATTTGAGATATTGAAATTGAATATCTAATATATTGAAATGAAATGAAACATGAATGAAACCTTTGAACTACCTAAAATAAATTGAAATATTGAAATCCTAATCTAGAGTTGGAATACTACTGACATAAACTAAAATATCACATTCAAATAACCATGAGAGAGAAAAGTAATCAACATAAGAGAGACAACAAGAAACAAGTTAAGACAAAACACAAATTTCCTCTAGATGAGGTGCTACCAAAGAATTCTTTACTCAACTTCATATGATGGAGGAGCTCCTTACTTTTTCTTAATTTTTAAGAATAAGGGAGATGCTCACTAGCACACTCTACCTTTCTTGACTCTCATCTCTACTCACAATCAACTTGATACTAACAAACAATAGCAACATGAAGATCATAACCTCAATAAAAACTAAAAATTTAGGAGTGGAGGTTCTAAAGAGCACCACCCTCACAACTCACAACTCAAGATGCTCTTCCTCTTCTCTTCTTCTTTTCACTTTATATATAAATGCATAGCCACATACCTCCTTATATAACTGTTGGAGGATGATTACAATAATCTTAGTTAGGGTTCCTAACCTAAGTTAGAATTAGGTTAGAGAGGGTAGATGGCTTATGTGATCTCATCTACCCACCAATTATGGCACATGGGTTTACACAGAATTTACAAAATAATTTTAAAATAAAACCCTTAATCAAATAGCCAAGGTACATAACTTGTGAACTTAAACATAAGACCAAAAGAGAATTGAGATCTTCTATCAACTTCAGAAGATCTTTAGTTTTATATCTTGATGTTGTAGAGATCACGAAGAACATAGCACTCTAGACAATTTCTAACAATCCCTCCTTTAGGGTGTGATGTGTAGAATGGTCTTTGTATTTCTTAATCTTATTCACTTGGGGCTTCTTCAATTCTTATCTTTAAGATTTGAGGTTTGAAGCTTGAACTTTTTGTTATTTTCAAATTCTTGTCTTATCATAGAAAATAAAGAGTATTGATTTGTATATCATTTAAGTCCATTAAACTAATAGTTTTCTTTGATACAACTATTAGAGCTTTATTCATCATCTTGTCTACCAATTTTTACTTTTGTTTGAGGCTTTACTTTACACCTTTGCTTTTCCTTTCCCCTTTAGTTTGGATGGCTATTCATAAGCCACATTGGTCACTTGGGCCTTGGCCATTTTGGGTCATATGCCACTTGGGCTACAACATGGCCTCTTCAAATTAATACATAATGCTTCTATGAGCTACAATAATAAAGGCCTTTTTTGGCCATTACAACTTACCAACTTGGACTACAAAAGAAAGGGGAACTAAAACCTCTTGAAATATAATTTGACTTAACCAAGGAAAGGTAGAAGTAGGTGTCATTATATTATGGCTTAGATCAAAAAATAATAATTTTTAGCTTCATTTAACATAATTTTTACTCCTCCTTTAGATGATGTTTTTTCTCCTCTTAGCCTAGATTATTTTGTTAATTTTGGTGCTTTAATTGGGCACTTTGGACTTTCAAAAGCCACCATTGTTAACCTTCATATAGGCATGTCGCTACATATGAGACTTTGAAGCCTCTTTTGACCTCTAGAGATCTTTGGCCTTGTCAATTTTTTAGGCCTTACAAATAAAGGTTATGCCATCATGGGCATTAACTAGGCTTTACAACAATAAGAGGAAAAAGAGGTAGAGACAATGTCCTTATAAAAATACAAATTGAGAACTATAACAATGTAGGTGCCAACACATTTGCCATTTTTTATGGCTTACATAAAGTATAACATAAAGCCTCAAAAACATTTTTTCCTCTTTTTACAAAGATCCCTTATTCAAATGTAAATGCCATCAAGTGATATCCCACTTACATTTTTTAGAGTTGGCTACTACCACGTGAGTTCATGTGACTTTACTTACTTTGAATGAACAACCACCAGTAACCTTTTCTTGACCAAATTTTGTGGTGACCACCAACTAGTTCTAATACAACTAACATTCCAATATGTTTCTTGAGGATGTGTTCTTATAAATTTGGCCATCCATGTATAATTGTGGTAGATGAAAGCAATGTGCAACCCACATCAATATGATGCAATTGAAAATGGCATGTTTAGCTTTTTCACACTTCTTAATCATCTTGCAAATTATTTAGGATATCTATCCATACCCACTATAGTAGGTGATGAGTCATGGTCTGTTAGGCCCACTTATCGAAGCCCAATTATCGGATCCCTAATACAAGATACATGGTCTATCAGGCCCAGTTATTGGAGCCCAGTTATCGAGGCCGCAATATCATGGCTGCAATATCGCATACGCAATATCACGGTCCTAGTTTGAGCCTCTAAATAAAAGGCATCACACTTGGTTTTGGGCATTAGGAAGTCAATTTTAGAGTTAGTTTTGATTTTAGTTTTCATTTTTCTCTCAACCCTTTTCCTCCCAATGTATGCCCATAGTGTGGTTATTGTAATTGTACAGCATCCTTTATTCGAGTGTGATGTACTTGGACACACACATGACCAAAAATAAAGATCGAGATTACTTCATCATTGCAACATTCACTTAGCTTAATCATTTAATTAATTGTTATTTACTACTTTCTTAGTTAATATCTTCTCACTCTAAACTCCTGTTAAAATGCAGAATGAGTACGAATTGATTACGAGCATTTAAGTGTTACTACTTGGTAACCCAATAGCGTACTTAGGATCTGCGCTTGGTAATCCCAGTGGTAGTTGTGCACAAAGTCCAAGATATGTACGGATGATTGAGGAACGGATACTCATCTCACTTAGGCTAGCTTAGATTCTCTTTCACCCTTTCTCTCTTAGCTTAGTTAATATTATCTTCCATTGCCTTCAAGAGTAGCATTAGGTTAGAAACACATCATACACCTCACTCTGGACTAAACCATACGTGACAAAGCTAATACTAGTCTAGGTGGGAAGATAGCAAACTATGACCTAAGGCTAACTGTCTAGATGCCATAACTAGTCCGTCTGCAGAGTTCGACCGGATTGTGCATGTAACGCTCATATTTGTATGGTTGAGTATAAGGGTACCTCGTCACTCATCATTGGTGCCATTGTTGGGGACGGTGCTAGTTATCTAGATTAGTTATATCATACAAGGTCTTTGTATAGGAATTAACGATATATCTTTTAGAAAGAAATAATTATAAAAAGTCACACATAAATTCACACACAATTTTACAACCATGGCTCCCCTCCCAGTGTATGCCCGCAGTGTGATAAATGTAATTGTACGACATCCTTTATTCAAGTGTGACGTACTTGGACATGCACATGACCGGCAATAAAGATCGAGATTACTTCATCATTGCAGCATTCACTTAGATTAATTATTTATTTACTTGTTACTTACTGCTTTCCTAGTTAATCTCTCTCACCCTTAAACTCCTATTAAATGCGGAATGAGTACGACTTGATTATGAGCATTTAAGTGTGACTACTTGGTAACCCAGTAGCGTACCTAGGATCTGCGCTTGGTAATCCCAGTGGTAGTTATGCACAAAGTCCAAGGTATGTACGGATGATTGAGGAATGGATACTCATCGCATTTAGGCTAGCTTAGATTCTCTCTCACCCTTTCTCTCTTAGCTTAGTGAACATTATTTTCCATTGCCTTCAAGAGTAGTGTTAGCATAAGACCACATCATACACCTCACTCTGGACTAAACCATACGTGACAAAGCTAATACTAGTCCAGGTGGGAAGATAGCAAACTATGACCTAAGGCTAACTGTCTAGATGCCACAACTAGTCCATCTGCGGAGTTCGACTAGATCACACGTGTAACACTCGTATTCGTATGGTTGAGTGTAGGGGTACCTCACCACTCATCAGTAGGGCTTTGGTGACTTTGGATCTACTACTGTCATGGGATTTTTCTAGAAAATTTTCAACCATAAAACTTTCTGGAACATAATTTATCTGGAACCACCACAACAAGAACAACAATAATAATGGTGAAAAATCAAAGAAATTTATGACTTTTACTTTTTCCCATGACATGCCTCCATCAATACCATTCCTTCTTATACTAGCTTAGAAGCCCAACTGTTGGATGAGGTAACATGATTGATGAAAGTGGAATCACTCATCCATTTTCTCTTCCTCTACTCATTTTTCAATTTCATTACATCCTCTTGGTATAACTTTATTCTTTTGATGTTTGTTCAAAATGTTTTTGAGTTGTTATTTATACAAGAGATTAATGTTTCAAAAACATCTCAAACAAACATCAAAAGAATAAAATTGGACTAAGAGGATGTAATGAAATTTGGAAACAGGTAGAGGAAAATAGGATGGATGAGTGATTCTACTTTCATTAATCTTATTACCTCATCTAGTAGTCGAGCTTCTAAGAGATAATGTTAATTTATAAGATTGTCTTAGCCTATCATAGAAAGATATGTGTGTGTGTGTGTGTATCTAAGCTAGTGGAGCCATTTCATAACCTAGGCGAAGAATCAAATTTTTTTTGTAAATCCATCCATTATCATCATCAAGAACATTATTTTAAAATTTAAGTTGTTAAAATATTATTTGAAATATTTCAATAATATCAAAATTGGCAAACAAACTAATATAAACTAGCACAAGTAAACTAGTAGAAATAAAATTATCTATATTTCATATATGCTAATGTAAAAATACATTACATAATTACTACAACAAACATTATAGAGGAGTAGAATAGAAATTAGGAAAAGGAAGAATATAGGTTTAAGTCTAAATTCAAGATGCTTAATCCTTTGAATCAGCAAAATGGATTTTCTTTGTAATTCTACTATGAAGATGTTTAGAATCTGAAATCTTTTTGCATCTCTACAAAGAGAATGGAGGATGAATCTTCAAAGAGTCAATATTCATGACTCTAGATAATGCAACAAAGGTTAGACCTATGACTTCTCTTAATCCTATATTAATAGTAGCTTTATCTAGTATCATTCCTTAAGATTTATGGATAGTCATGATCCATGCCAACCACAATAGTAACCGATGCGATGCTTCTTGAACCACAAGTATAATCAGCACATGAGGGTTATGATTGTTGAATGGACATTAAATGTAGGAGTCAAAATCAACAACAACATGAGATGATAATGCTAGTGGTTGTTTCCTAGGATAATAGATTGTATTGTAAATCATGTCAAGTGCATCATTCACCAATCCTACTTTTGGCCAAAGGTTAACTATGAACATAACCCTTACACCTTCACATATAAGCAAAGATTGTTCAATATCATTATCATCATCATCTAAGATTCTAAATCCATGGGGATATTTATCTACAACACACAAAGAAATAGGTCTCTACATTTTCTGCAACATCTTCTTATTATGTGATTGGACTTTCTCCTTTGTATCATACAAATGCATTGAGTATTCAAAACCATCAATCCATTGGAAGTTGATAAAAGATTCATTCAAGCATCCAAAAATTGATAGTCTTCATCAAGACTTTTTCCCTCCCTAACATACATTAATACTTTCTTGAATCTCTATTGTTTAGGATTATTTTTATCTTGACAATAAACTACATCTAACAAAACAAATGTATCAAAGAATTGTCAAACTCATGTGATATCTAGAACCCTAGATGCATAAGACACAACATTAAGAACAGGAGGAAGCTAACCTAGATCTCCTATGAGTTTAATTAATCTTCCTCCAAAAACTTCATTATGATGCTCTAGAAATATTTCCCTTAATCTTTTATTAATGCTCTGTAATAGTCTTCCCCCTACAAAACTCATTTCATTAATGATTATATATCTCACCTAGGAAAGTTGATGTTGTATACTTATTTTAGCAAAGGCAAAAAGTTATTTGTATTCACCTATTCCAAGGATCTAACTGAAATGAATGGTGACTACATTAATGTTATATGCAGCAGCTCCTATGAATGCCATGATAAGTAAATTACTATGTTTTTCATTATAGTACTTCATGAAAGCATTGTAAATTACACTTATGAAAAAAGACTTTTCCATACTAGCTATTCCCTGGATAATCATTCATAAAGGGACAACAACTTCATTTGTTGATTATGAAAATAGCATGTGATCTAGAATTTTACTATCGCATTTTCTCTACTTACAATCTAGCTTATTAAAATCATAGGCACCATAGTCATAATCCATGATAATCATGGATCAAAAGGATTTATTACTAGTAATAAAGGCTATGGTGAACTTTGAGGCATCCTCTCCCACATACTAGAAAGTCCAATCATACATCCTATCAACATCTTGTAAGCCAAGCATCTCTAATTCTATTCTCTGAAAATGACCTGTTGATAATAGATAATGATTAAGTATTTCAAAATCATACTCCTTATGATCCTACACCTGTGGAGTTACATCTACAAACTATCATTCTTCCTTTAATGCTCATTACAAATCTTCTTTAGTATTATTCTCTGATCCTTCATATAGATTTTGAATAGAGAGCCACGTCATTTTAATCTCCTCATCATTACAACCAAGATCTTGCTTAACATCTCTAAACAAATATGCAATGATAACATAGCTCAATAATATTCAATCCATCTTTGTTTTCCTTGCTTTGATAGAATGAGAAACTTGGGCTAATATCTCACAACTACATTTGCCTTCGGGTGATACAAATTTTGAGTTTGGTTCTTATTCTTTATGTTGCAATTGTACTCTCTAAATGCCTACAGTAATGATACATTCTTCATGAGAAGTGGTCATTTTTTATATACATTAATAATAGTTAAGTAGTTTTTACCTTCATCCATTTTCTCTAAATTAATAAGAACTTTCTTGTACACCTCCCATGAAACATGGATGTTGTGCAAAACACAACTGTAGTTTACCAAAGGAAACTCATACAACATGTGATAGACCTCCATAGCACCAATGTCTCTATCTACGATAACATCCATCATGAGCCTTCTGTAGATAGATAAAGCATTTTCATGAGGATTCCATGACTCTAAAATTTACATCAACATATGATGAAAAGATTGTAATTTCTTCTTAGATTTAGCTACATATTTCATAATATATTTTATGATAACATATCTTGACATGATAGGATGAAAATCTATATTTGCCCTTCATATTTGAAGCAACATTTTGTTATGAACATTAATCCAAGAATCATTTTTTTGAGGAACATGAATAATTTTATTATTATTTTTCAAATCTTTGTAAAGATTTGATTCTAAAGATATTGGCCAAGTAGTACTATACCTAGAAAGAAAACAAATGGAATATAAATATCTATAGAATTTTTATACTAAGATAAAATAAAGTATAATTGCTAGTAGAAAACAATAAAATAGTGAGGAACTAGTAAATGAATAATAATTCAATGTAAACTAGGTACATACAAACTTCTTTGTCATTACATTTTCTTAAGCATACACCTAGGTTTATAGATAGGATATCTTTGAACGACATTAAGTAAATCAACATAATTAGTTTCTAGATCCATACATTGTAGTGAGTGAGTAGTCAATTCACATGGATGACATAACATATTTATATATAAAGCCTCAGTGAAAAGACAAAATGAAAGATTATTAATAAAAAACAATTATTGCTTATTTAAGCAATATTAGCAAAAAATTTCTAAAATAATATAAAAGATAAATGAGAACTTACATTGTTTAGTTATCTATTTTCTATAAATCTTGGATTTCATGCATTTGTAATTAAATTAAGAAATTCCTTTGCCCTATGCATGACATCAGGATAATTTTGGTCAAGTTCATCTACATTGGAAGCACCTTGTATCCATAGAAAATCATGCACATGTGGAGATCCACAATTTTGCCACTCATATTGCATCCAGCAACATGAAATTCTTTCATCAAAACTATTTTTAGAAAAACAATATGACAATGGTGCAAGAACTCTATTACTATATGTGAATTTTGTAAGATAATTACTCTACCTCCATCATTTCAATTCTAATGAGTTCTCAATAGAGATATGCTACACTAAGAGTTAAAAAAAAAGTAGATGTTCCTAATTCATTCACCATGTTAGTTAGCTCTACTTTACATTTTCTTCAATAAGATAGTGTACCACAAATGGAGATACCATACTGCATCAAATTATCAACAATGACATGCAATAGAGCATCATACAATTGCTCACAGAGTTCCGCAATAATTATGGATGCATTAACAATATTTTTTAAAAAAATACAAAGGTAGATTACATTACACATCATCTTCTAATGATATTATAGATATAATACCTAAAAAAAATCATACATCATTATGTTAATGTATAACAAAAATTAGGAATAATAAAAACAAAAAAAAAATCTAGAAATGATATTTACTTGAAACACTTATGTCATTCAAATCTACCATCTTTATAGTGAAGAAGATGTTTTGCATATTCATGTAGTTGAACATATTTAGCTCTTCAATCAAGAAAATAACATTTTCCTTCAAAAAAAAGACTTGGAAATGTCATCGTAAATAACCCCATCATGTTAAACTCATTAATAGGAGAATCTAAAATGCAAGGCCATTGAGCAATATCTAAATTTTGCAAGGATGGAATATGCAACCATGTTCTTATCCAATCAATTTTCTTTCTTAATATACTAGGATGTTATGCAACTAACGATGTATGTCCAATAATGTTTTCTTCATCTATTTAAAGTAATGGACCTTGAAACTATAATATGATTTCTTCATCCTTTTCTAACAATGCCATGTAAGGAATGTTATAAAAGATGTTAATCTCACCAATATCAGTAACATCATCTAATGCATACATATCAATCTTGACATCTTGATAGTACAAACCATTTTCCTTCTTAAAAAGCAAGGCATTATAAACCCTTCTCTTATTAACAATAAAATTATACTCCAGGCTCATTTGATTCACTCTTCTCAAAACCAAAAAAGGGATAGCTATAATTCTAGTATGAATTCTTTTAGCAATCTCTATGACAATCTAAGGAAAGCTAATTATGTGACCCTTATACCTAAACTATCCACCAATTACATGTGTAACTTGCAATATGGAATTGATTTTTTCAATTAACATTTCTTCAACCTTAGTTAAATTGGCAAGGACAAGTGGTTGTGTTCCTAGATCCATGTTATTTTTAGCAGAAAATTATGTAATCTCATAACCAAAACTATCATTAATATTTTATGTCTTTTCATTTATACACCTATTGCATATCAAACCTCTACTTCTCATTGGCTCCAACAATATACCAAGATACATTTCATTGCAAACATTGCAAGATCAGGTGTTCACAAAAGTCATAATTGCAATATTAATATTCTAAACAACCTAACCAATTTTTGTAAGTATCTTTTGCAAGTTTGAAATAGAGTGAACCACTTTTAAAAAGGCACTTCCACTATTAGTATAGTAGCAACATCTGAAGGTTTGTGCATTTGATCATATGATTCTTCTTTGTGTTAACATTGCCTTGTTCGGCACTCACTCTCATGATACTGTGTTTATCAACAATCTTGTCACAGTTGTTCTACATCTGTAATTTCTGGCACAAATGAATGCTAAATAGCAGGTGTAGATGCATTTTCAATGTGTTGCATGAGTTAATCATATTAGGAAACATAGATAAATTATTCAATAAAAAGAAATACGAACTTAAGTAGGGGTAGACAATGATAACCTATATTTTTTGTTATTATCTATATTATTATTATTATCAATATAGTGGATTATTCCAAAGGATGAATTTCCACTTGTTAAGAGACAATTAGAAATGGATACATCCTAAAAAATGTTTGCAATGTAAGTACATAAATAGAACAAGAAGATTTAGCAACGTTAAAGTTAAAATTGTAAAATGCATAAATTATTATGCAACAAATGAATGAATGAATCCTACTCCTAAATCACATTGCATCTATTATCGTTCTCGCTAACATTGCATTGATTCTTATTTCTCAAATTGTACATCGATTTTGGATTTATACACTCTATGATCTATGGTTGTCCTTGGCCTCATCCACATCCATGCCCATGGACACTACACGACCTCCATGATTTGCACCATTTGTTATTGTTGATGGTTGTTGTAGATGATCTTGAATAGATTGTTCTATGGCTTTGCTATTGGGAATAATAGTAGCAGGATCTATATTTAGAATAATATTGCAAATGCCTTAGAGAAAACTAGGTAATAATAGTACAACAATTTTGTTTGAATTTATAAATATGATAATTGAAATAGTCAAATTTTATTCTATGATTGAATATAATTTTTTTGGGAATTAGAATCTTCATAGTGGCCAAATTAGAATTTTTCCACTAATTTATGTACAATCAAATGTGCATTTTTTGGCAATTAGAATATTTACAATAGCCAAATTAGAATTTTCTCATCAATTTATCCACGTAGTCAAATGTAAATTTATTGGCAATATAAACATTAATTTTTTGGCAATTAGAATATTCACCGTGATCAAATTAAAATTTTTTAATCAATATATCTACACTGGAATGTACACTGTTTGGTAATTAGAATCTTCAAAATGGCTAAATTTGGATTTTTGCACCGATTTATCTATAGTCAAATATAATTACTAATAATCATTTTACAGCTTCTAAATTTAAACTCAAAAATTACCAATAACATGGCAATCACATTGAAGTGATTTTCTGAAATTAAAATTTTCCTATTGATTTATATGCAATCTAATGTAAATTTCTTGGCAATATGAATACAATGCTGAAATTAGAATTTTCAGCAGATTCTCAAAGCACACTATGAGGTTCCTATGTTTTTGTTATCTTAAATCTTAAAATTTAAAGGAAATGGTTCAGAATTCCCCTATCTTTCATAGAGATGACAAGAATAAGGGATTAGTAGCGCTAGATGTGGGTTGCCAAGACCTCAAAATCTTAGGGAAATGTCTCATAATTCAAAAGACATGGAGTTTATAAAATAAAAAGGAAATTGCAAATAAGAATCACACATTTTTCCCACTATATGTTGCTTTGCCGTTGAAAATTTATACAAATCAACACAATTTTTTTAAGTAAAAATGCTGCTTTGTGAAATCCAAAAGCAAATTACACTACTTGTTTTTCAAAAAACAATAGGAATCACAATGGCTTACACAACTATTTTGTTTCACAAAAAACATCGCTTTCATCTACATTCTAAAATCATATAAAGCACAGTTTAGAACTCTTTCAAACTTGATTTACTACGTCAATCACTAATACAAACTGAAACTGAAACTGTATCTTATTCTATTACTTTTATGTATGTTGCACTGAAATCGAAAGAAATAATGGCACGAATTCTGTTATTAAGAGCATCTAAATATCAAAATCATGTTAATAAATCAAAAAGCACCATGTCTCTACTTGCTGAGATTTAAGAAAGCAAACATGAAGAAAATTCCGAAAGCCACAAGAACAACACCAGAGAAGCAGAATTTCTTTCGTATTGAAAAAACACCCTGAAAAGACAGTGTTCTCTTGAATCCATTGGTGCATGCATGACAGAGTTTGCAGAGTTTCGGTAAAAACAATTTAGAATTTCCGTAAAAGTTCAACATTTCTAAATTGGTAACAGAAAGGTAGACTAGACAAACCAAATAAGAGATTTCCGCAAAACCCAATTTAGAATTTGGTTTGAAGTCCAACATTTCTAAATTTTTCGTGAGGCGATTTCGTATAATTTTCCTTAAAAGAGAAACCAAATTAGAGTACTTCAGAGAAGTTTCCCACTGCCATTCTTATTTTCTGTAACGGACAAACCAATTTAAAATTTTTCATTCAGACTAAATTAGAATTCTGTTTCCTAGACGCTCACTCCACCACTGGAGAACATGGCAGATGAGCAGCGGCCGGAATAGGTGATGGCACTTATTTTGGAATTTTTGAAGTGTCTGTGTATGTTGACGGAGATCTGCTGCAGGGTTGCAGCGGAACGCAGATTTTTTATAAGATCGTACAAGAGCAGTGGGATAATTTGATTGACTTGGATTCTGAGATGAAAAATCAGCGGGTGTTGGCATTTTTGTGGCGAGATTACTAGGAATTTTGCAGTGATTAGAGTTTTGCAGAGAGATGTGAAAGGACACATAGACTTGGAACAGAAGATGGGTTCTTGCGGATTGTTACAAGGCTCACAGAGAGCCGCTTCTCAACAACTTCAGCAAAGGCGGTTGGATCTCCTAGAACATGATCTCCTCGCCTTCTTTCTCACAAAGGCGCAAGTAAAACCTTCCAATTCAACTATGTCAATACACCAGAATGTAGCGAATGCAGTGATTTTGATCTTGAATCTCCTACAAAACATACAATGTTGATGCTGCTGTGAAATTCGGCGCCAAAGCAAACAAAACTATGACTCCACATCTTGAATCTTTTGAATTCAGTAACTCTGTTGGAAACAACTAACTGAAGCGGTAGATTACAGCACTGAACTAGCAGTTGCTAATTCATAAACTGCACTTTCCGTTTCTATTGTCTATAGTTTTTTGAATTTTCCTTAAAGATAACATCAGACTTCTAAAAGTTCTATTTCAGTTAATTTTTGCTGTTTCCAATTTTGTAACCCGGGTGAAGCTATTTAAGTCTGCCCTGGGATCCATCATAAATTGTCAGAGTTATGAGTTCTCCCATTGCATGAGAGAGAGGCTTCTTCTTATTCTCTCCTTGTGATGAAGAGAGAAGCTTGTTATTTCCATTGTTGATAATAAGATTTTTCTGCAATTACCTGTCGTGCATACGAATTTTACAAAATGGCTGGCAAATACGAAATAGAGAAGTTCAATGGAAGCAACTTCACATTGTGGAAAATAAAGATACAGGCAATTCTGCGTAAAGATAATTGCCTAGCAGCGATTGGAGCAAGGCCGCGAGAGGTCACGGATGACGACAAGTGGAATGAAATGGATGGAAATGCTATTGCTAATTTCTCAGAAGGATCTGTGTACATGGGAAATGATCATGCTTTGAAAATCGCTGGTATTGGCACTGTCAAGATGAAGATGTATGATGGCACTATTCGCACAATACAAGAGGTACGACATGTGGAGGGCCTGAAGAAAAATCTACTGTCTTTAGGACAACTAGATGATGTTGGGTGCAAAACTCGTATAGAGAATGGCATCCTGAAGATTACCAAAGGTGTGCTTGTGGTAATGAAGGCAGAAAAGGTTGCTGCAAATTTGTACATGCTTATGGGGAACACACATCAAGTGGGAGAGTTTTCTGTTGCATCAACTAGTTTAGAAGAAGAATCAACAATGTTGTGGCATTGAAAGCTTGGTTATATGTCAGAACAAGGTTTGTAAATTCTCTCTAACCAGAGACTACTTCCTGGGCTCAACTCGGTGTGTTTACCATTTTGTGAGCACTGTGTTACTAGTAAGCAACACAAATTAAAGTTTAGCACATCAACTGCTAAGAGTAGAGGCATCTTGGACTTACTGCACTCTGATGTTTGGCAAGCACCAGTGGCTTCCCTAGGAGGAGCAAGATACTTTGTATCTTTCATTGATGATTTCTCCAGGAGATGTTGGGTGTATCCAATCAAAAGGAAGGCAGATGTCTTTTCAGTCTTCAAAGTTTTTAAAGCGCAAGTAGAACTTGAGTCCGAACAAAGGATCAAGTGTCTAAGGACAGATAATGGAGGAGAATATAAAACTGATGAATTTAATGCATTTTGTCAGCAAGAAAGCATTAAGAGGCAGTTCACAGTGGCACACACTCCTCAACAAAATGGAGTGGCAGAACGGATGAATAGAACCTTGTTGGAAAAAACAAGATCAATGTTGAAGGCTGCAAATCTAACCAAGTCCTTTTGGGCAGAAGCAGTTAATACGGCCTGCTATTTAGTCAATCGGTCTCCATCAACTGCGATTGATCTAAAAACACCAATAGAAATGTGGACTGGTAAGCTAGCTGTTTATTCTCATCTCCATACATTTGGAAACTTTGTGTATGTGATGTATAGTGACCAAGAAAGATCAAAGTTGGACCCAAAGTCCAGGAAATGTATCTTCTTAGGGTATGCTGATGGAGTTAAGGGGTATCGCCCGTGGGATCCCACTACCCGCAAGGTTGTCATCAGCAGAGATGTGATATTTGTAGAAGATAAAATGCAAGAGAAGGGAGATGCTAGCACTTCCAAGGAGACTTCAAAGACTACTAAAATTCAGGTAGAAGATAAGACAAAAGTTGAAGATCCAGTTCCTTTTGAAGCAACATCAATGTGTGAAGAGACAGGACCAGTCAAGTTTGAAGCTAATGAAGTTCGTCGGTCATCTCGGGTAAAAAGATCACCAACTTGGCACTCAGATTATGTTATTGAAAGTAATGTTGCATATTGCCTTTTAACGGAGGATGGAGAGCCCTCAACTTTACATGAAGCTCTCAAAAGTCCAGATGTGTCTTTGTGGATGGAAGCAATGCAAGAGGAGATTGAAGCTTTACACAAAAATAAGACATGGGATCTTGTTACACTACCACAAGGAAGAAAGGTTATTGGAAACAAATGGGTCTACAAGATCAAACGTGATAGTAATGACCAAGTGGAGCGATATCGTGCAAGATTGGTGGTAAAGGGATATGCTCAAAAAGAAGGAATTGACTTCAACGAGATATTTTCTCCTGTGGTTAGACTTACAACAGTCAGAGTAGTCCTACCAATGTGTGCTACATTTAATCTACATCTAGAACAACTAGATGTGAAAACTGCTTTCCTACATGGAGATCTTGAAGAAGAGATTTATATGCTCCAACCAAAAGGTTTTGCAGAAGAAGGCAAAGAGAACTTGGTTTGCAGGTTGAACAAATCTCTGTACGGTCTCAAACAGGCGCCAAGGTGTTGGTACAAGAGATTTGACTCGTATATCATGA
>MNCI01028574.1:165593-237090 GCA_015680685.1 Gnetum montanum | reverse complement strand
CCGGAATAGGTGATGGCACTTATTTTGGAATTTTTGAAGTGTCTGTGTATGTTGACGGAGATCTGCTGCAGGGTTGCAGCGGAACGCAGATTTTTTATAAGATCGTACAAGAGCAGTGGGATAATTTGATTGACTTGGATTCTGAGATGAAAAATCAGCAGGTGTTGGCATTTTTGTGGCGAGATTACTAGGAATTTTGCAGTGATTAGAGTTTTGCAGAGAGATGTGAAAGGACACATAGACTTGGAACAGAAGATGGGTTCTTGCGGATTGTTACAAGGCTCACAGAGAGCCGCTTCTCAACAACTTCAGCAAAGGCGGTTGGATCTCCTAGAACATGATCTCCTCGCCTTCTTTCTCACAAAGGCGCAAGTAAAACCTTCCAATTCAACTATGTCAATACACCAGAATGTAGCGAATGCAGTGATTTTGATCTTGAATCTCCTACAAAACATACAATGTTGATGCTGCTGTGAAATTCGGCGCCAAAGCAAACAAAACTATGACTCCACATCTTGAATCTTTTGAATTCGGTAACTCCCCCTGTTAAATCCTCCGTAAATGGGCGAAACACACAAATACGGTGATTCCACACTACGATTTGCGATTGCGCTCCATAAATCTTGAATGAAACAGCAGGGCCACAAAAACACACAGACAAAATGCACGGAGCTGCACAAAGTGAAGCCAGAAGAAAACCAAATGCGCTTGCCAGACCTCGATTCATTCTCTGTCAATTCTCTGCAAATCTGCAAATTTTCCGTACTTGCTTTACCCGAACTGTCACAAAACATGGAAATAACTTTATGTTGGGAAGTCCGGGAAAAGCAATGATGATGCATTGCAGCACCGCAGGTATTTGTTATGAAATGGTTTTGTAAATGGCAATTGGCTGTTGAAGGGTTTGGTAGCAGCAGCACCAGAGTCAGTCCTTTACCACTGACAAAAGAGGTGTCAATTTCAACATCCCTTCACTCTGTCCGACCTGCGGAAGAGCCGAGTAACAAAAAGCATATCCCTTGATCCGCACCTGAATAAAAGTCTCAGAACTACGGACTGAAAGGTGGGACTGAGCTCAAGAAATATACTAACTGGTACAAACAATTTTCTAAGATCAGAATAAGTACGCTCTAATACTAATTATCTGTCAGAGTTGGCAGCGGAAGCTAAACATCTTTTACAGCTTCTGAGATATTGAAATTGAACATCTGGTATACTGAAATGAAATGAAATATGAATGAAACTTTTTAACTAGCTGAAATAAACTGAAATATTGAAATACTAATAAGATGAACTAAAATATTAGGTTCAAATAACCATGAGAGAGAAATGTAATCAACATGAGAGAGACAACAAGAAATAAGTTGAGGCAAAACACAAATTGCTTCGGGGCCAAAGCACTCTTTACTCAATTCCACATGATAGAGGAGTTTCTCTCTTTCTCTCAATTTTTAAAAATTGGAGGTGGTCATTAGCATAGTCTCCCTCTCTTTACTCTCTTCTCTTCTCATAATCAACATGATACTAACAAACAACAACAATATGAAGATGAGAACCTTAACAAAAAATAAAACTTTGGAGGTGGAGGTGGTAAAGAGCACCCTCCACCTCTTAATGGAGATCACTCCTCACAACTTGCAGCTCAAGAAACTCTTATTCTCCTCTTCTTCTTTTTACTCTATATACAAATACATAGCCACACACCTCCTTATATAGTTGTTAGAGGGTGGTTACAATAACCTTAGTTAGGGTTCTTGGCCCAAGTTAGACTTGGGTTAGGTTAGGATTAGGTGGAGTAGATGGCCCATGTGATCTCATCTACCCACCAATTATTGCACATGAGCATGCATATAATTTACAACATAATTTTGAAATAAAACCTCCTAATCAAATAGCCAAGGTACATGACTTGTGGACTTAAACATGAGACCAAAAGAGAATTGAGGTTCTCTATCAACTTTAGAAGATATTTATCTATATCTTAATGCTACAGATTCCACGAAGCACATAGCACCCTAGATAATTTTTGACAGTTTTAAGATGTAATTCATGTTTTTCACCCTCGAAATGATGTTGAACAACAATAGCCCAAAATTCAAAGTTCATCAACTCATCGACATAAATTGCAAGATTCCCTTAACTATCTGTCATGATCCCATTGTGAGGTCTTGATGAGTTCTAACATCATGGAAAGATATCATGTGTCATTTTGAGTAACTTTTGTATAGCAATCCCTAACCTTCCAATAATGGAAAATTGAGAAAATGATGAAAAACATGGTTTATAAAGCTCCCTAGAATGCTTGAAAGTTTAAAACATCAAATGCTCATCTTTTAAGAATTTTAGAAGCTTAGTATGACCTTCAGAACCTTAGATTTCTTTTTGTAATTTTTCTACTCTTTCAATCAACCTCTTAGAAATTATGTTTTTTAGTTTTAACAATCTTAAATCCATGTTTGGTAATATCTCCTTTGGTTTAGATCTTTATTTGATCCATTAAGTCATTTAAGTACATTTCCCTATCACTCGGGGCTTATTTTGGATAAAAATATTTGTATTTTGATATTTGAACTTATTTGGATTTGGACTTTAGGTTAACAATGCTTATGCAAGATGCATTTCTCAATGTGTATTCTAAGATTTTTGTGATGCTTATGTATGATCACCTTTCCCAGTAAGTGTCATAACTATTTTTTCAATGCTTACACAAGTCACCTTTCTTGGTAAGGAGTTGGATACTTATGTAAATCACCATTATTGGTAAGTATCACTAATTCAATTTTGATTTTGATTTGGATTTTTTGGACAATGCTAGAATCTTTTAGTTAGTTTTGTTATTTTGATACATTTGGAATTTGATCATTATACCATTTTTAGCATGTTTATATTATTCATGCTAATTCTTTGCATGAAACTACTCCTTGTGCATGACTATCAAACTATACCTAAAATCAAAACCCATAAGGAAGTATTTTGTAGTTTGTCTTCCCTAGTCATTTTTAGGACTTATTTTCCTTATGTTTCTATGCCTTCTAGGTGATTTAGTTAGTTTTGAGGAAGAGGAGTTAGATGAAGAAGCTTATAATTCTATTTTAATGCATATCTAGCTTATTCATTAAGTGGTCAATTATATTTTTTTCTATTAGGCTATAATGTTCAATTGGGATTTTTGTATTATGTAATGTTCTTTTTAAAGCTATGAGGATTTGTATTTTGTCTATTAATGAATCACGTTTTCTTGGGTCCCATCGACACAGCCCCGTTGATGTGGGATTTGATGCGTTAACATGACCTCATCGATGTAGTGTCTATTTTTACCTATAAATACGCACTCACCTACCATGTTTATGGCATCTTTTATCATAGTTGTAGCGGAGCTCTTACAATTCTTCCATTTGAAAGTTAGAATATTTTTCTAAGTGCCTACAGTAGGAGTCAAAGAGTGTACGGATCTTTATTCGAGCATTGTTGCACTTGAGCACGACAGTGTGTGCAGTAATAAAGATGAGCTTTCTAATAAACCTTGCTGCACTTTGAAATAGATTAATTGTTTATTTATGCATTCAATGTTTTATGTAATTTCTTTTAATGCTTTAAATAATTAAGCTAGATTAAATAGTGATTAATTAAGCACATAAGTACGACCACTTCGAGCATATGCTTGGCACTTGGTAATCCTAATAATGCTTAATGTTTGGTAACCTAGTAGCATTAAACATGTTTAGGATGTGTATGGCAAGTGAAAACAAATGCTTATGTTAGGATTAGTTAGGTGTAGCTAGTTAGACTAAATTAGTAATTTAATTATTTTATTTTATTCATTATTCTTTATCCTTAAGTAACTTAAGACAAAAAACATAAAAATGATAAAAATAATATGCCTCAGTTGCACATAACCATACCTTTGCATTTCACAAGTGTAATTGGGAAGACAACAATTGCAACGGTTAGTTTCACTTCCTAGAGACCAGTGTACTTAGAAGGCTATAAATCCATGGAATTCGACCAGATCATGCATGAATGCTTAGTGATTCGTATGGCTGGGCGTAAGGTCTACTCACCACTCATCATTGGCACCATTACCAAGGACTTGTAGTTTGATACGTGCACTATTTAGGACTTAGTTAATATTATTTAAGATCATTGGAACAAACCATAAGGTCACAATCATTTAAAAAAATAAATAATTATAATTATAATTTAAGCACACTAAATTTTTCTCTAATTCAAAATGTCTTCTTCTTACAGGCATGATGATTCAAAACCACTAGTGCCCTAAGAATTCAAGGTGGTGTACACTCATCTAGATGAGTTTGTACCTGATTTCACCTTCATCCTGCATTAGGATGAGCAACTGCGGTGGAGAGATGTGAAGGGCAACATTGTGTTACCTCCCAACCGATCTGTTCTTAGGATGCTACTCCAAACTCTTAAGAGGTTAGGCATCCACAACCTCCATGATAAATATGTTGCGTAGGACCATAACTATCAAGACTATCATACCACAAAAACACAATGCAGCTAGGAGAAGCATCATGAAGCTACAAAGGAGACTAAAATCTGTAGTCCATTATCAACAATTCGAGTTTAGGCAAAAATGGGAGTCAAGGTAGGTGCTTGGGCAAGCATCATGATGATAGAAAACCTGATAATTATGGTTGTGACAAGTGGAGAGGACATGACAAACACCGTGGTGGTGGCAATCCTCCTCCCTCTTCATCCTCTTCATCTGCATCTTCTTCTTCCTCCTCTGAATCTGATCAAAACCACATGGGATGAAACTGTGATGGAGTTGAATGATAGAACAATGATCATAGGCCCTACCATGATCGAAAGGGTAGCAAGGAACATCATAGGCATCATTGAAATCATGATGATGATGAGCCATTGCTAGCAATTTGAAGCATGCTAAACATTGTAGAGGCAATTAGGATCCCAACCAGGCATATGAAATATAGCAGAATCAAGCATTTAGATATGAACAATATTCCCAGATTTGAGGGGGGATATAACTTAGATCCACAAACCCATCTTCAAGCCTTTCACGATGTCTGTGTCTTGCAAAACATATAAAATAATTAGTAGAAACTTAAGTAGTTCCCCAAGACACTCATAAAAGAAGTAGAAAGTTGGTACCACTCCTTGGAGCTGGAATCAATTCATAGATGGAGTATGATTCTTGAACTGTTCAATGAAAAATATCATATGTACTCCAGAGTGTCCAATTTGAGAAAGCAAATCTAAGGCTGGTGACAAGAAACACTTGAATCCTTGGATGCAGCCATGGGTAGGTATTATTCATTTTTGCATAGATGTCCTGGCCATGGTTATTCTCAATAGAAGTAGCTTCATCATATCATAGATGGGCTTTGATCCGAAACAAGGAGAACTCTTGGGCTCTATGCCCAAGGGAGACTATTAAAACTATGAGTCCATCAAATTCAAAGGCTAATTAAGAAGGTTGTAAAAGAAGATGATGAGCTGAGAAAATGAAAAAGTGCTAAGGAGTATAACTTGGATCCTTCCATTAGAAAAAGGGAGGTTCAATTTTGTGATAATGAGGGGGAAGCATCACTTGATGAGGGGGTGTAGCAAAAAACCTTGCCAATTCAAAAATCTATACCTAAAATTTTGGTTAAGGTTGATAAAATGTGGGAATCTTTGGATGCAAAATTTCAAACTACCCTAAAAATTATAGAAGAATCCAAAGAACAAGGTAGTGATCATGACCACAGGAGAAGGAAAGAAGCTGAACATGCCTACTAAAGGCGTAAGGGCAAGGCTGCAATGGTAGAAGAGGTTGTGAAGTTAGAATCAGATGATGATGGTGGGTCTAACATCTACCAATATGAACATCCCAGGGGATGTTGCCCTATTGTGTGACACTTACAAGAATCTGGGGTGTATGCTCTGAATCCTAAACTAGCATGAAGGCAAGCACCTAGAAGGTTGCCTTATCCTCAAGGCAACCTAAGGTAGTTCCACCAACAACAATAGGCTTATTATCTAAGTGGAGCTCCACCAAAATTATATGATCAGTACCAATAGTGGCAATACTCATAGTCATGGGGGATGCCACCGTCGAGGCAGTAGTACCCTTACAGGAAACCAGATCCATATGGGTACTATGTTCAGCAACCAATGTCTCTACATGGCTCTTCTAGTCATGCTCCTTTTCAGCATCACTATTATCCTTCAAAGTAGTATAGAATTCATTATCCATCTACTAGAGAGAAAACCCCGTATCCCTATCACTCTCCTCATTCTTGAGCACACGCTCCTCCACCCTCAAACCAATTACCACCTACTCCATCCATGCAGGGTGACATTCTCCTATAGCCATAGCAATATAATGCTACTAAGGCTATTAACTTATAGTCAACTCCTCAACTACGTGGTTCAGAACCTAGATCCCATAAAAAACCATTCTTTCAAATCAATAGTTCTACTAAGCCCTCACCTACTTATGCAGTTGGTTACCCTATATCTCCTTCATTCTTTGCAACCATTTCTTTCAAGATCCCTTCAAATGAAGTGCCTCCCAAGATCCGCACAGTCATGTTAACCCACACTGTATCTAATTGGATCAAGGCTAGAAACCTTCCTAGGAAAAGAGCTGATATTGGAAGTCCTTTCATCTATTTGTAGATTGTTGGGAATGAGCATGCAAGGCTCTTTTTGCCTCAAGTTTTGTAGTTAATCTAATTTCCATGAAAAGTACAATGCTTAGAACCTACCTCCTCTCAAGAAGACCAACATCCATTTAGAATTGGTAGATTAGTTCATGACTATTCATTTGGGACTAGTGAAGCACATTGTGACCATTGTCTATGAATGGTGATATCCTATTGATTTTCTAGTAATCAAAGTTGACAATTGCAAAGGGAACTTCCCAATCATTATGGAAAGAGCTTGGGTGAGAACTATTGATGCATAAATGGACATTAGAGATCCTTCCATGGAGATTTCCAAGGAAAACGCATTCAGAAAGATTGAGAAGAAGTAAGTTCTATGCATGACATACAATGATATAGGATGTAACTATGTGCAGAAACTCTAGTTTATTAAAAGCACATTAATCAAAGCATGCAAACAATATGTAGATTAATTCAAAATCTAAAAGTGCCTGTACGTAGCAGCCACAAAATAGGAGGGCACCCAGTGACTAACAATTGATTTTGAAAGCAGCATACTTTGCATGGAACTTATTGAGAGCTTAACTTATGCCTATGTTGAAGGCATGGATGAACTAGAGCAAGTTCATCACCAACTCTCCAATGATGAACTTGATGATACCAATTGGGGAGAGTTGGAAATCCCTAATAGTTTTAAACAAGAACCCTTGGAGTTAAAAACTTTTCCTACCAGCATGGAATATGCATTTCTAAAAAATGGCAAGCCAATGATAATCAATGCTAACCTTGCTTCTAAGTAGAAAGGATGCTATTGAAGGTGGTCAACAAATGGCCAATAGCCTTTGCTTGGTCATATCCTAAACTTACAAGGATTAATCCTAGGATATGCCAACATTGCATCTATGCCAATCCAATCATGAAGCCAAAGAGGTAACCACAATGACGATTGAACCCCAAATTGAAATAGATCGTTAAAGAAAAAATTGAACAACTTCTCAAGGTGGGGTTCATCTATCCAGTTGTAGATAGTAAGTGGATTAGCCTACTTGTAATTGTGCTAACGAAAAGTGGCAAATGGCAAGTCTCTATTGATTTCAAGCTATTAAACATGATGACATTCAAATATCATTTTCCATTGTCATTTGTGGACCAGGAGTCGAACACTATTTTTGGGCATTGCTATTATAGCTTCTTGGATGGTTATAGTGACTATAATCAAATTCAAATCATGCCTAAGGATTAAGCCAAAACAACATTCACAAGTCCTTAGGGAACTTTTGCATATCGTAAGATGCCCTTTGATTTGTGCAATGCCCCTACAACTTTTTAGTGTCTTGTCCTAAGTATTTTTCAACAACAAATTGGTAGTAGAATGGAAGTATTGATGGGTGACTTCTCCACCTATGGCACTACATTCAAGAAAACCCTAAACTGCCTTGAGTAAGTACTTAAAAGATGTGTGGAGACTAATCTTCGACTTAATCGACAAAAGAGCCATCTCATGGTCCAAGAGGGCATTGTGTTGGGGACCTATATTTCTCAAGAAGGGATGGAGGTAGACCCTAAAAATATTTAGATCATCTAATGAATAACATGCCAACTAGAAACTGTTAAAGATGTCCAGTTATTCCTTAGACACATTGGCTACTACCAACGATTCATAGAGAATTTCTCTAATATCTCAAAACTATTAGTTGAGCTCTCAAAGAAAGATGCTCCATTCATATGGACCAAGGAATGCAAAAAGGCATTCCATCAACTTAAGGAGAAGCTTGTAGAAACTCCAATTCTACAAGCACTAGAGTGGTCTCGTCTATTTCACATCATGACAAATGCATCAAACTATACCTTGGGAGCTGTTCTTATGTAGTTAGACAATTAGAAATGTCCATATTACATCCACTGCATAAGCCAAAGCACTGTGGATGCCTAGCTCAATTACACAATGATGGAAAAATAGCTAATGACCGTGGTGTATTCTTTGAAGAAGTTTAGACACTATGTGCTTTGATATACGGTGTTTGTGCACACTAACCATAGTGTCATTCACTTCCTAATGAATAAACCAACAGTGAGCCCCCATGTCATACGATGGCTAGTGATCTTGCAGGAGTTCGATCTCACAATGGTAGATTGAAAGGGAACTAAGAATGTGGTTACTGATCACTTATCTCAATTACAGTGGGACAACAAAGAGGATGAGAGTCCACTCGTTGATTAATTTCCTAATGAATTCCTCTTTGTTGGTGCAATAAATGAACAAGTGCCCATTGAACCAAAATGGTACGATGACATCCTCACTTATCTTCTCACTCAAGAGATGCCATAAGAGTTAGACCACCAGAAGAAACAACAGTTTCTTCATAGGGTCAAATGCTTCATGGAGATTAACAAACACCTTTACAAGGTGTGCATCGATGGCCTGGTTCATTGGTATGTTCCTGATGTTGACCAACTACATGTTTGCCAAGATGCTTGTGGGGGCCACTATGGAGGGAGATGCATAGCCATTAAAATCCTTATGGCAGGTATTATTGGCCAATAATCTTTAAGGATGTCCACCAATTCATCTGCTCTTCTGAACGTTGTTAAAAAGATGGTGGGATGACCACTTGAATGGAGGAACCTCAACAATGGATCCAACCACTAGAACCCTTAAACATCTAGGGCATAGACTTCATGGGTCCCATCACACCCATGTCAAATAGAAAGACATACATAATAGTCATTGTTGACTATTGTATGAAATGGGAAGAAGCAGCAGCCGTCACCAACTGTATATCATCCACTGCTACATGGTTTGTACAACAAAATGTTGTAAACAGGTTTGAAGTGCCACATGCACTGATTTCTAATAATGATACTCATTTTAGAGGTGCTACCTTTTGCAAGCTCATGCAATGCTTGGAGATTGAGAATAAATTAACAACACCCTACCACCCCCAATCCAACAGTCAAGCAAAGGTTACCAATAGGGAGATCATGAAAATTTTAATGAGAATAATTTGCAAATATAGGAGAGACTAGAGCACAAAACTTAATGATGCCCTTTGGGCATACCACTTAACATGAAAACTCCTTATAGGCTACTCTCCCTATGAGCTGACATATGGGAAATTACCAACTCTGTGAATTCAATTCAAGCTCTATACACTTTTAACAACGTGTGACCTTGAACTTGACTTGAGCCTAGCACAAAAAGAGAGATTGATCAACCTTAATGTGCTAGATGAGAATCGATTGCTGGTCCTATCCTTGAATGAAGTGCACAAAGCATTTAGTAAACAATGTCATGACCTTACGATAAGAAAAGTGAAGTTTCAACTTATAGACAAGGTTCTCTATTAGAACCCCATGCACGTACCTCAACAAACTAAGTTCTAGACATTGTGGAAAGGGCCTTACATCATTCATGAAACTTTTTCAATTTATAAGCCTAAGAGCCTAAACAAAAGCAACAAGTCAACACATAATAAGTCAAACCTTTCCATGAGCTCATGCAAGCCAATGCAATCAATGCCTCATCAAATGGATAACCACACTTAATCTTTTGAATCTCCTCCTTTCAACTTAGTCATGGGGGAGATGGCCATCCATGCTAATCTATTAAGTGGCTCTATAGTTTTTTCTACTTTTTTGTTTTACACTTTCTTTATTTTTATACCGTTTTTGTTTTACACTTTGTTATTTTTCCAAATTTTTGTTTGACAACAACATTCATATGTTTTATTTTATTTTTGAATATTTTATAATTTCTTTTATATTTTTCCTTATTTTAGTGTGAATTTTCTTATCTTCTAATAAAATTGGTTTATTGCCAACAGGACTCAATGATGATGTGGCTAGATACTAATGGTGGTTTGTATCTAGTGTTTTTTATTACTAATGTATGGTTTCTATTTTTGAATTTTGATGACCAATAACTAAGATAGGTTTTCTTTTCATGGAATAGGCAATGAGTCCATGTATCCACCCATCCACCAACTCTATGGTATTCCCAATTTTAGAAATATGAGGTTCCTTTTTCATTAATAAAACTTTAATGAACTTGTGACCTTCGTAGTTTCCAAACTTGGAAAATATTTAAAGGTTTTAAAAGGATGTGACTTCAAGGGGATTCAATACTCTTTTTGCCTCTCTACTTGCTTGAGTACATGTGTGTTTTTATGGATGTCTTATCGTTTCGTGTTGACCAATAATAGAAAGTTGAATAAGTCTTTGCATGGTGTGGTTCCCATCTAAAAATTCATGAAAAACATAAGATTTTCAAAAAAAAGATGATGGGAATTCAAACCACATCCCTTAGACAAAATAAAAGGTCTACAAGCATTGGTTATGGAACTAGAAATACATGTTACCCATGCTTGAAGGTTCCCTCTAACTAAGGCACTTTCTCACTTTTTGCTTCTTTTTTCTTCTCAAATAAGGAATGATTGTTATTCATGGAAGCATTCTTATGTCTCAAGGGGATGAACCAATCCTAGAGTGATGATGCAAAGTCATTGAAAGCGGTTGATTTTGATCTAGACTAAGGTTGGACTTTATCGGGTCATTTAACCATGAAATTCACAAGGGACTTCATGTGATCATGATTGGGACATCCATTCCATTCTCTATCGCATCCATCAATGCTCTCCATAACTCACCTCACTACCAATTTTCATGTTTTTGTTTAATGTCTTAGTTTGACGAGTTAAATTCTTAGGTAGACTCTTCAGGTTTCAGTCCTTAGCCTTTTCTAATCATTAATCAACTATGGGGTTCACAAACTCCTTAGTTAAGGTTATGCAAGGGCAAAACGGACATAAGCCTACTATGGGAAGGACCCACTTGCATAGCTCTTGGTTGGACTAGTCACTTATCCTTTGACATTTTTGTAATCAAATATTTTGCATTTTCCATTGGTTGCATCCAACTATGTACTCCTTAAGGCATTTCCCCAATCATTCTCCATCTTTTGTGAACTCTCAAACCCTCTTCATGTATTTCATTTTGTTCTTGGCTTTTTGAACTTCTATTTGACTCCAATTTCATTTAAAAGCTTCTTATATTTTTTGAATTTTAACATGGTCAATGGTGATCAATAGCTGTGTTAACTAGGCCTAGTCAACACAAGGGAAAAATTCTATAAATAGTGCTCACCACTTAAGAATTTTTTGCCATTTCCTTCAAATGTAAGGGGAGTTTTTGTAATTTTTCAAAGCACAAAACCTTCTAGAGCTTGTAACTTTCAAACCTTTTGTCCAATTCACTCCATTCTTCAACCCTGCAGCTTCTAGAGGTATGCTTGATGTCATGGGGACCATAAACCTTATGTTTTTGTGCAGCCTAATTTAATAGCCATAAAAGAAAAGTTGATGATGGCTAAAACAAGGGTAGAACATGCTAAGAATAAAGTGTAGAGACTCTAAGATGAATTAGCAACTCCCATATCAAAACCCAAGGATCCTACACAATTTGTAGCCCCAAAACAACTTAAGCAGTAGAGAATTAATCAAGTGAGACAACTCATTACCCACAACATCTAGGTAGAGATGGAAAGAGAGAAGATAGTGTGGAATGCATTAATTGCTAAAGCTTAGACATATGCACACACCAAAGCTCTCATTGTCTTGGAAGAAGAGAATAGAATGCTCGCTACAAATAATACAAGGTTGATAAATGTTAAAAAAAAAAAGAACGTTCTTAGGGAAGGAATTCACCATTTGAGAGAACAACTCATGTGTGTTAAACCAGCATATGAGCATATTGGCCTAAGAGAATAGGACCTTATCAATGGAAGAAGTACACACTATCAGGCAAATTTCAGCTATTAAGATAAGTGTGTGACAAAATAAGGCTAAGAGGCATGAAAAGCTCAAGGAGCACTTCAAGGGCCAAGTGGGGATGTACAAGTAAATAAATGAGAAAGAAATCCAAATGGCAAAGGCAAAAATTAGCTCCATCATTGCGCAAACTCTAGATCAGCAGCCCATCTTGGACAGTTTAGCCCATATTCACCAAAAACAAAGACCTGTAGATTGAAGATCTGACAGAATACATGGGCTTAGCAAATCTCTGATATGCTAACTTGGCCATGTTGATAGTAGGAAAACCTAGGAAGAACTTGAGAAATAGGTAGCAGCTATGTGAACCATGTATGAGAAGGAGTTTTCTAATAGAAAAGATGCTTTGCAAAAATTACATGTAGCAAACTTAGAACTAACAATTATAAAAGTTAGCTACCAAGGACAAAAGGACATTGCAATGAATCTAGAACATTGAATGTCTAATTAACAAGAACTACAAAAGGTGTCTAGAGCATTTGAAAAAGAGAGAAGACAATTTGCAACGTGGTACGTCAAAGCAAACCAAATGTTCCCACAACTACCATGCCCATGGAAGGTACCAACTCCATCAAACATTGCATAATCAACATGGATGATATATGATCCAAGGATGGAGGAAGAGAAACTTTAGGTGCTCCTCAATAGATACCAGTTTTAGAAGCCTGATGACAAACAGAAGAAGATAATGCAAGAGCCTCCATCACCTAGGACTTAGAACTACATCAAGCTATTTCAAATTTTTTTGTTTTATTTGTTAATTTTCAACTATGTCATTTTGTAAAAACACCAATGTGACATTCATAGTCATGTAAATAGTCATGCCATGTTTGAATCTACCTCCCAATTTTGTAAGGAACTCTATCCTCATTTTGTTTTAACTTGAGGACAAGTTTCTAAGCAATAGTGGAGGTATGATAAAATCGATTTTTTCACCAATGTGATATCTTATCAATGATATTGTATCCCAATGTGATGTAATCTATCATATAAAATTCATCCTCACAAAGATAAGGAGTAAATGGTACTAGTTGTAAGAATTTAACATCATATTTTAAAATAATGAGAAAATCTTGTTACAAGTTGAATAGCTTATTAGTCTTGGCCTCAACTTCTTGGATACATACCTCTCCTTGAGTACTTTCACAAAGTCAATCCATTTTAACTCTATGTATTCTCAACCTTTTATCATCCTAGTTGTTTGCCACTAATGGTTAGCTACACCTTTAAGTTGATAGATAGCCAAACGAGTTTGTTGCATCATGACATAACTCATAAGTTAAAAATATTTTTTGATCTTTCTTAACCACTTCAAAGCTACTACAAGGTCCTCTACTCCATCAAAATTTAGTGGTTTGAAATTTTTAAACTACTTCATAAGTACTTATCCAATGAGTCTTCTACCATCATTAGTTGAATTTCCACTATTTTAACCATCATTACTAGCACTTAATTGGTTTTAGTTCCTCAAATAGATGAACATCTCATGCATCAATTCATCTTGTGAGACTTCCTTGTTAGGTTGTTTAGAATTTTTATAATTTAGGGTCTTGCGAACTCTTCTTGGTAGCATCACTATACAACAAACTTGAGAATTCTTATCAAACCTTCAACTTTAATACCAAATTGTAACACCCCCTAACCTAGGCTTATGCTAGAAAGGCATTACTTAGAAAAATTAAATCACAACATAATAAAATTTATTGGATGCCAAATAAAATAATAGCCAAAGTAGTACACATTCATAAACAAGCGTAAAAGGTGAATAAAATGGAATAAATCAAATATATTATTACAATGATGATAGCACCTTGCATATAAAACCCAAACTATTAACTAGGAAAAATAGTTCACATAGCTCTAATGCCTATACAAAAATATTAAATATTCAAAATATTATTAAAAAAAGAAGATAAAATATAATATTATTAAGAGACACTAGGCATTTATTGTATAAAAATGATATTCCATAACAAATATCAAGTGTTCAAATTCCAAAACTTAAATAAGTACTAAAAAGTAAATTTGGGCTTGTACAAAGATAAGCAAGTACAGAATCCACACATGCTAACCAAAAAGCAATAAAAAGTACATCATTACTAGCTAATCATTATAACTTAGAAAATTATATATATATCANCAACCATACGAAACGAGCGTCGCACGCGCGATTCGGTCGANTTCTTCACTAATACTTTTTTCACTTGAAAGATAAAAATAAATGAGAAAGTTAGTTCATGTGACTAAGTAGGAAAAAATTACAAATACTCCATTAGGTATTTTGAAACTAGGTATTAGGTAGCTAGATAGCCAAGCATAGGGGTTGCTATATTCAAAAGTTAGTACCAAATAAACATTAAAACATAAAACCATTAAATAAAAACCCTCCTAAGGTTACTTAAATAAACTAAAATTCCATTACCATATAAATCTCAATTTTGCAAAAGCTAACATCAACATCCAATTTCAAATATTTTAAAGTCAAAATATATACTTATTATGAATAATAAGATTTTGTCCAAACAAAAAACAAAAAAAATAAATATGCCTATAAGGCTTATATTATTATTTCTTAAATCTACTACCAAGGCTAGTTAAAATACCATCTTAGTTTTTGTCGTTCACTAAAAAATGATCAAATCCTCCTCCCTTATCATATAGAAAAAGAATCATATGTATAAAGTCTACACTAGTTTAGATACTACATGATTGTCAAGTGCCTCAAGGTTCCTTTAAACCAACCGACCACCCTTCCTCCTAGCTCCACTGAATGAACATATACTTACTATGAAATGCTTCATGCATAGCAGTTGTAAACTAAAAAGATGCTTACCATGAGATGCTTCATGCATAAAATTATAAAATAAAAAACATTAGTATACATGAATAGACATATAGACCAAAAGGAAGCTTATTGTAAGATGCTTCATGCACACTAACTATAAAACAAATTGAACTCTAAGGATATGGAAAGTGTAACTGAAGTACAAACACTTATCATGAGATGATTCATGTGTAAGAATCAACAAACTTAAACTAAAGGGTATTTACAGTGAGATTCTTCATGCATACGGATCAACAAACTAAAACCAAAAGATGCCTATGTAGCCTATCTATTGTAGATTGAATCAAAAAACTTCAAGGAAGTTGAAGGAGATGAACATTGGATACTAGCTATGTAAGAAGAGCTAAATTAATTCAAAAGAAATGATATTTGCGAATTGATTCCCAAAACAAAAGATGGACTCATCATTGGTACGAAATAATTCTTTAAGAACAAAACCAATGAATAGAAAATCATCATTAGCGAAAGAGGTACATCAACCAATGAATAGAAAATCATCATTAAAAGGCCTACGAACCTCCTTCCCTTATTAGACTTAATAAGTTATTAATGAGATGAGACCTTACCACTTCTCATAATTCTAGGAATTGATGCATCAATCACATATCGTCTATCTTTAGTAGCACTATGATACCTTAAGGAATAGTGTAGCCAATGGTGATGGCTAACACTTCCCATCACTTAGAAAGCTAGAAAAAATCAAATATTTATGTGACTTACTTATTTCAATTTTGATTGTACTAGCAGCACTAATAGATGTGGTTGGATGTAATCCTAATCCTCCACTATGTTTCCTCCAAACAAGATCATTTAATCTATAATAGGCTTTAATCAATGGCTAGAAATCAAATATGTATAGGTTTCAACAACTTTGCCCATGTAAGGTAATGTTACATTCCCATAATGAGGGTCATCCAACTTCAATAATTTGGTCATCATCTAACCTTGAGTTGGGTTATCTTCAGGTTCTAAACTACACAAACAAGGCTTGGCTTAACCATCATATTTACACTACACCTCAAAATAACCCCAAGATAGTAGACAATGGATTGTACATGAGGTGGGTACACACTTATGAATGGTACCTACATCATTAAAAACCTTTAGGTATTGTGGAAATCAACCCCATTAGGTCCAATAGCTTAGAATATTAAGCCCAAGTAAGCATATATATAGGTAGGGTAGGATAGTGGTGTTCTTTTCTACATACAAGGTAGGGTGTGTGCAAAATAAATAAATAATGCAACCATCTATTCAAGAAATGAAGATGAATATTAATGAGTGGCGAGGTACCCCTACACTCAATCATACGAAACGAGTGTCGCACGCGCGATCCGGTCGAACTCCGCAGATGGACTAGTTGTGGTATCTAAATAGTTAGCCTTAGGTCGCAGTTCACTGTCTTCCCATCTAGACTAGTTTTGCATATGTCACGTATGGTTTAGTCTAGATGAGGTGTATGATGTGTTCCTAATCTAATGCTACTCCTGAAGGCAGTGGAAAATAATACTAACTAAGCTAAGCTAAGAGGAAAAAGGGTAAGAAAATCTAATCTAGCCTAAGTGCGATGAGTGACCGATTCCTTGATCAACCGTACACATCTTGGACTTCGTGCATGACTGCCACTGGGACTACCAAGCATAGGCCTAGGTACGCCACTAGGATTACCAAGCGTAGACCCCAAATACGCCACTGGGTTACCAAGCGTAGATCCCCCTAGCTACACCACTGGACTACCAATNTTAATCAATGGCTAGAAATCAAATATGTATAGGTTTCAACAACTTTACCCATGTAAGGTAATGTTACATTCCCATAATGAGGGTCATCCAACTTCAAGAATTTGGTCATCATCTAACCTTAAGTTGGGTTATCTTCAGGTTCTAAACTACACAAACAAGGCTTGGCTTAACCATCATATTTACACTACACCTCAAAATAACCCCAAGATAGCAGACAATGGATTGTACATGAGGTGGGTACACACTTATGAATGGTACCTACATCGTTAAAAACCTTCAAATATTGTGGAAATCAACCCCATTAGGTCCAATAGCTTAGAATATTAAGCCCAAGTAAGCATATATATAGGTAGGGTAGGATAGTGGTGTTCTTTTCTACATCCAAGGTAGGGTGTGTGCAAAATAAATAAATAATGCAACCATCTATTCAAGAAATGAAGATGAATATATTATTATTAATGTGATTAGTTAGTAATCCTTAGAAATTGTACATGATTCACACAATGCATACTAATCAAATGCATCATCCACCTAATTACTAACTATGAATAGGTGAATTGCTTATCCTAGGGCCTAAAGGGCCACTTATCATAATTCATGTAGGTTTATTTTATAAAAAAGAAATAAACATACATGATCACACACATATTTTATTTCTTTTCTTTGCACAAATAAAAGAATATAACCATGATAAATAAATGGGGTAAGCATATTGAAGCATGAATAAATAAATAATACTTTATCTTACATGGAAGGAAAATCTAACTATGAAAAAATCTAGAAAATAAATATTATGTAATAAAATACTAACCCCAAGAGGCTTCCAGGCTTTTAAGATTACTATCCTCAACATATATTTAAAAGAAGATATTAATACATCTCAAGTATAGTTTAAATGCTATATGAAAACTAGATCACATTATATAATGGAGAGAGTTATGTAGGTTTTTTTCTCATATGAAAATCAACCAATGTTTTCCTCCAATTTTTAGGCAACCTAAACTTGGCAAACAAAATTTGAAAACAGGATCTCAATTTTTGGCAATCAAATTTGAGTATAAGAGAAAATGAGAACCTACAACAAATTTGAAATTCCAATTATAAATATATCTCATAAGAGTTGGAGTTTGCAAAGTTCTCTTTCAACCTAAGCCAAATTTCAATTTCTGGAATATCTTAAATTGCAGATCAAAATCTTGGAAAAGAAATTGTCAGCCATTGGAAAAATAATAGTAGTAGTAGTTCTTTTTTTTTCTTAGGCTAAATTAGAGGATGGATAGTCACTAATATCCTTTAAAAAGGAAAGAGACGAGATTCCATATGTGACTATTATCATTATCATTATTTAGTATTATGTATGGAATCAAAAATATTAACTAGTAGATAATAATCATAAATAACAAAAAAAAGGTAGCATTCTTTATACTAGGGGCAGTCATCATTAAATAATTAAAATTCTAGCTTTATAAAGTAGAGAATAAACAAATCTTCTATGCTAATGTTAACAATAAAATCTGATATGTACTAAGCTTGAACTCCATGATGGATTAACATGGTACTAAACTTTGAAATCTTCATTTTTAAATTTCTAATCTCTCATGTATTCACATTAAAAGAAATGTAAAATTTAACAAATGGCCATTTAATAATGAATTGGGACATGACAACTCTTCTGGAAACCCATAAAAAATTGATCCAAAAATGCTCAACTAAACAAAACATATGCACTTTACAAGAGGCACAAAAAATAATCAATATGCATAGCTTCTTTTTATTTTTATACAAGTACTTAATGAACCTTTTGACCATCTACCTATCACACACTAAGTTTCTTCAACCCTATAGCATCTTGAAGCCCACATAAAAAGAACATCAAGGTTGGATAAAGTGATAAGGGCTAACACCATCAACCATCTCCAAGAACTAAGCCCTTGTAGCCCATACAAGAGATTATTAGCCTTGGATAGAACAATGGGAGGCATTCTTTAAGAATGAACACAAAAACATGAAATACCAAATGCACATGACCCACAAAAAATGCCAACTCATAAGCCCAAAACATGCATGCCAAAAATTAGTCACAACTTATGAAAGACCTCATGCATGACTCACAACTATAGAAAAATCCCACATGGCTTCATCAAATAATTCTTTCTTCTCCAAGCCATTATGACAATAAGTAACTACTCAAAAAAATTGTATAAAAAGGATTTATAATACACATCTATAGAAATGAGTTGGATAATTTGGGGAGGCAAAGGGCACTTCAAGCTTGGTTTGTTGTCTAGTTAGTTGCTTCAAAAATTAACTTCAAATTGCAAATCTAAGATGTTACCAAAATCCTCTCACAAAAATTAGGGAAATCAATCCTTTGAATTAACCAAACATTTCCCAAAAATTAGTCATAAAAGTCTTCAAAGGAAGTAGTAAAATCAACCTCCAAAGAACCCATGAGACCACTCAAGATAGTCCAAGAGATTATTGAGAACAAGAAAGGAGCAACCACTCTTCTTTTTCTCTCCTCAACTCTTTACACCTTAAACTAGCATAGATTCCCCTTTCTTGGCAATGGTGAAAATGAAAGTAAACTCCTCCTCAACTCACCATTACCACCCTCCCTCCCTCCTCTCCCTCCTCTCTATTTATAGGATGGAGAAGATTCTAAGGCTTGGATAAAGACTTATGTATAAAAGTTTATATAATAGACAAAGACTAGATAACCCATTCTCCAAAAATCATTTTTTTATTCATGGTGTCATTGCTACTTAACTTGGACAAGCAAGCTCTCATGAGGGAGTGGGCATGTGAGAATGACAACACCTAAGAGAGTCACAAGGTCCCTATTAAATGACTCTTTTGTCCCTTTTTCAACAATTAATATGAAATCAAAAATTACCATATTTAAAAAAATGTCATTATAAGCATGTCATAAAGCATACATCACTATCTTACATTAACATTTCTTATGACCCCACCTTTTTTGCTTGTTTTAAGTCACTTTTTACTTTATAAGCTATGAGGGTTTCTAATTTATTTTTTGGCCTTTTTCTATTTTCCACATATCCTATAATTTATTAAGTAAAAATCATTGATAATAAAAATTTTGTATATCCAACATTTTACACATATCGAGTTGGTCATAACAAGCATAAACATGGCATAGCTATTATGCTAGAAATTAATATTTTAATCAAATTAAAGAAAATATGGTTCCACAAATCACATTTTAAATCATTTGACATTAAAATCTTAAAATCTAAGACTTGAATTAAGAAACTAATTATATAGCTATACTCTAGATATAAAACTAAGTTAGTTCACCAAATTTTAGTGCGATTCAACAACTTTGAATTTTTTATGTATTTTAATTAACTAAATATTAAAATAAACTATGGATGTACATTACATTGATTTCATAGTATTATTCTAAAATAATGTTGTATTTTTCCATGATTATTTATCAATAATTAATATATATATAAGTTTTAAAACAAGTTAAAGTTTAAGTATTTAATATAGTACTCAAGTCACATGTACAAATGTGGGATACTATAATTCTCACCTTCATGATTATGTTTATAAATTAAAAAAGGTCTTATGTGAACTTAAACAGGCTCCTTGCACTTGGTATGAAAGATTATCTAAGTTTCTTATTGGTAGTAAATTTATTAGAGATACTTCTAATCCTACTTTATTCATCAACGCTTATGACATTGACTACTGATAGTACAAGTTCATATGGATGATATTATTTTTAGTTCTACCAATCAAGATATTGGCAAGAAGTTTGCTAATATGACGCAAGATGATTTTGAAATGAGCATGATGGGAGAAATGAGCAATATCCTTGTATTACAAGTAAATCAAACAAAGGAAGGAATTTTCATTTTCCAAGCTAAATACACCAAGAATCTCTTGGCTAAATATGGGATTAAAAATGTGAAAAGCTAAGCTACCCTAATGGCCTTTGGAGCAAAAATTAATGAAGATCCTCAAGATAAAGATTTAAATGAAAAGATGTACAAAGGTATGATAGAGAGTTTGTTATATTCATCTACTAGTAGACTGTATATTATGTTGAAGTGTTAAACTCCATGCTTGATTTTAGTCAAATCCAAAAAATCATATCTTTGTATTGTCAAAAGAATTTTCCATTATTTAAAAGATACTACACATTGGGATCTTTGGTATCCTAAGAGTTCAAATCTTGATCTTGTTAGGTACTGTGATGCAAACTATGCAGGATGCAAACTAGATAAGAAGTTAACTAGTGGATGCTACTATTTCCTTGGATCTTTTTTAGTAGCATGTAGCAGCAAAAAAACAATGCTTCATTTCATTATCCACTATTGAAGTAAAATACATAGTCACTACAAGTTGTTGCACTCAACTCCTTTAAATAAAGCAAATGTTGAAGGATTTGTGCATTGAAATTAAAACCATGCCCATCTTTTGTGATAACTAAAGTGTTATCAATATAACCAAAAATCCAGTTCAACACTTTAAGACAAAATACATTAAAGTCAAACATCATTTCATTCAAGACAAGTAGGTAGAATAAATATCTTATCAGAATTTGTAAAAACAAAAGAATAACTAGCTCACATCTTTACAAAACCATTGGAAAAAAAAATACATTCCACTTATTATGTTACAACCAATGTAAGCTAAGGTAAGTTGAGGTAAGTCCTCCATACTTATTCTTAATTAGACTATGAATAGGGTAGTTTACTTATTTTTATATTCTTTTGATTTCTTTTACTTATGTTTCTTAGTTAGCTACATCATCAAATTTTTTAGTTCTTGTTTTCCTTGGATGTTCTCATTTATGAACATTGATGAGCGTCAAAGTGTCACGTCGATGGGGCATGGCCTCATCAACACAACCATGTAGTAAAAACTATGAATACGAGCTCATAGCCATGTTTATGGGACATCTTGTCATAGTAGTTGCCAAACTCTTGTAGTTTTTACATTTATATTTTCCCAAGTGCCTGTAGCAGGAGTCATTAAGTGTACGGATCTTTATTCGAGCACTTTTGTACCTGAGCATGATAGTGTATGCAAAAATAAAGACAAACTTCTTAATAAACCTTGCAACATTCTGGATAGTTTAAATGTTTTATTCATGCATTTAATATTTTTAGTTATTTATTCAATGTTCTTCAATTAAGCTAATTAAGTAATTAATCAAGATAAGCTAAATAGGTTAAACACACAAGTATGATCGCTTCGAGTGTAAACATGTATTTGCTTGGTAATCCTAGCAGCATTATTGTTTGGTACATCCAATAGCATAGTGCTTGGTAACCCAGCAGTGGATACATGGGTTCAAGACATGTATGGAAAGTGGGAATTGATGCTTATGTTAGGACTAGTTCAAGATTAGTTAAATAGTTAAATTAAATTAGTTCTCAATTTACTTCATCTCTCTCTTTAAGTACCAAAACTGATGAGTGACTAGGTACCCCTACGCCCAACCATACGAATCACGAGCGTTCACACATGACTCGGTCAAATTCCGTAGACTGTAAGCACTTAACATACACCAGACTCTAACCAGTGAAACCTTGGGTTAGAACAGTCATTGTCTTCCTAATCTCACTTGTGATGTTCTATTTACGATGGTTAAGTGAGATTAAGGCTAATGATTTTTATAGCTTTTTACTTATCTTTTGGCGGCTAATTAAGGTATAAAAAGCAAGGAATAAACTATGATCTAATCTCTAATTATCCTAGCTTGTATTCTAACTATTCCTAGCATAAGTATCCGGTCCCATCTTCAAAGCACGTTCTGAGCATCTCCTAGCACTTCTGGGTTACCAGACGTTAATCGTCACTGGCCTTACCAAGTGTTTGATTTACGTTCGAGATGGTCGTACTTATGGTCTTTATGAACTACAAATAAGCGATAGCGATTAAGATAATGATAATGGAAACTTAAGTAATTAACAAGTAACTAACAAAGCATAAACATCTTAAACTACTGAATGCATAAAATAGCTAAGTCCAAATGCTGCAAGGAATGCTTGAATAGTTCATCTTTATTGTCGTCACGCCAATGGGCTCAAATACATCAACGCTCGAATAAAGAGCCAATCACTTTTCTTACACTTGCTGCAGGCACTTGGAAAATATTCTATCTCCTATGGGAACAAATTGCAAGAGCTTCGCTACAACTAACTGAAAGAAGCCTAAATGAGGCGAAAGGCCCTCTTATTTATAGGCCGAGATAGGTGGCTGCGTAAACGGGGCCACGTCGATGCAGCCGCGTATACGCGGCCCAGTCGACGCATTGACTTAATGACACTTCATCATACCCCGACGACTGAGCAAAAACTCGTCCTCGAGTTACTTTACAATTTGGAAGGTATGGATTCTTATTTACAACACACATAACTTAAACACATACATGACACACACATGACACAACATGAATTTGACCAAGTGCTTGAGTTACAGAGGAGGAAAAATTACAAAAATGGCGGTGTTTAGAGATTAAATGGAACACCTCGCTGGTCCTGGAGCCTCTACTATGTAGGATGATGCACAAAATTTTTGGAGAAGATCACACCATCCCTAGGGGCAGTGGTTCTGACGGACCTTCTCCAACCTCTGGCCCATGCGTTGGTGGCAGTACGAATGATGGTTTCCTTGCGGCAACTGCAACTTCTGGAGGTAGCCGGAAAGCCTCCAAGAGAGTCCTCATCTTGTCTTCTTTGCTGCTGGGGTCATTCACGGTCCGGGCAACTTCTCTAATGTGTGTTGGAACTAGAACTTCCCAAGGGCATGGCAAAGCCAGAAGGAGTTCTTTCAAGTTGACAAACTAGGCTGTGAACTATTTGCATTCGATGTTGAATGCTATGATTGATGCCTGCAGCTGTTGGTAGTCATTCATTCTTTAGCCCAGGTCCTCTGCAACTGTACAGTGTTCTTCAAAGCTTATGTGGAGGACCTCGAGTTCCACGCTGGTCGTTGCCAACTTCTGTTTTGTCGCCTTATGTGCCTAGAACTCACCCTCGTATAGGGAATACGAGGCGACAACTTGCTTTTCTAACTCTGACCACGGTCTCCTAGCTGTGAGCATGGTCAAGTTTGCATATCGAAGGTTGGCCAACTCCATGTACTCTATCATTTCCTCAATCTACAACTCCTTCAGGTGGATTTCTGCTTTATTATAGGCGTTTAACCCATCGAAGATAGATTGCCATACATCACCTCCCTCTCGGAGCTGTTGGAGTGCCTGGTTCATCTTAGCTTTAGTGACTTGAATGTGCTTCTCATTTACCTCCTTCTGCAATCCCACTTGGTCCCTGTAATGATTTTTGACTTTTTTAAATTTCAGGGCCTCGTTTTTTCAAGCGAAAATTTCAATTGCAGACTTTTGTCGCAATGCCCGAACCTCCTCCATTAACAGATTTCGATTTTCAACAGCCAACCTTCTTATGTCAGCGTTCATCCTAGATAGCTCCTCCTGCTATTGGTGGATGAAATTTTTCATGTGTTCGTTCTCTACACCAACATTGCGCAGGCGATGAACCTCTGCGGTCAGCCACACGTTCTCCTGACGAACCTCCGCCAAGTCCTTTTCTAAGTAATATGCTCGAGCATTTGCTAAGGACTTGTCGAAGATCGTTATCTCTCACACATCCTCAATGACCTGAAGTTTAAGCTGAAGCTGTTGAAAAGCTTCATCTCTGGTGATTTCGTGGTTGAGGATGGCTAGATTGGCAAGCTGGGCTCTTAATTGGGCTACCTCAGTTGCCAAGCGCTGACAAGTGACTTGAGCAGCTTCAAGTTGCCCTTCCAAAATAAGGCTCTTACCCCTTGCTAAGAGCAGCTCCGACTGGGTTGCAGTAATGTTGTCTAAAAGGTTGAAGACATCCGAAAGTCATTGTCCAGTTCCCACTAGTCGGTGCAACAACTCTTCATGTTGGGCTGCATCAATCTAGCTACACGAAGTTCTAGCAGACACATGTACATCTTGTAGTCTATGAATGTTTGGTACAGGTGCTACCGGTGCATTGAGAGCCATAGCAATTGTGTCAGCAACCACTTCGGCCACAACTTCCTGTCCCTGGTGCTGCATCACCAGGACCATCGCCTCCTCACCATCTTCCAAGCGTACCGAGAAGGTAGTAGCATTCCCTAAGATTTCAAGGAATAACTGTTGGGTTGATGTTGATACATCTCAGATGCTTGGATCTATTCTGGTTGGAACTTGTGCTCGGGCGACGGAGAATATCAGCCCTGCCCTTTCAAGCAAGCTAACTAATTGAGCCACTTGCTCCAGGTGGCTCATGGTAGGACGATAGATCAAAGGATCTTCTCCTCCACCAGTCCTGTCGGATTACTCTTGCTAGCTCAAGAGCATTCCCGGATCTCGTGGATGTATTCTACTGTGGTTTGCAAGCTTGGCTGCATTGTTTGTGCAGGTGGTGGAGGTGGTTGCTACTCCTCCTCTGTCTGTGTGGAAGTAGGAGTTTTATCTTTCATCATCTCTCACCATGAGGTAATTGGGACGCGCCGAACTACATCATTGGAATATCATGCTATCCCTGCCCATTTGTACAACTTTTGGATTAGGCAGGGAAAGGGGAGAGCTCGTCTTCCACGTTCGTTCTCAGCGAACCTCTTTTCAATCTCCAGAAACAACAGCTATGGAAGACTCATGGGGAATTTTCCACTTAAGGCAGCACACGCACGAGCGAAGAAGGCTATGATTTTACTGGGTCTTATCGTTGGGTTTAGGTGGTAAGACGCGTTCTTTGAGTACACTCTCTCCATCGTGGTTAGGAAGCCAAATTCCTTGCGCTCTACCCCATAGCACCATTTGGTCCATTCCGCCTTTACCTCTGGATCGGCTTGTTTCGGAATTTCCACCACATCTGCCCTAGTTTTAGGCAACCCCAGAGCCTACGCTATCGCCTCCGAAGAGTAAGAGACATAAATGTCTTTGATTCGTACTCTAGACCCTGGCTGCTGATTCATCTAGAAGAGATAAGTTTCTCCTAAGTACCATTCACCACTGGTTGTGATGATTGGCCACATCGGAGAATTCTGCAGTTGGAGCCTCACGTCTTCTAGTGCGTTCTTGAGGAATGGTCCAAAATTTATCTCTTGAAGGACCATTTGCTGCATCTCACACGGCGTGATAGCATTAAGGCAGGCTTGGGTCAGGGTGACCTCAAGTCATGGTACTACCCAAGGAGTCTCATCCCCAAGTGATTTCTCACCAGGAATCTCCTCTTCGAGAATCTGATGAACAGATTCTACATCAAGTCTTTCACGGAAGGGCCCAGTTGCATGAGAGCCCTCCGCATGCTCTGACAATTGCACACCTCGTCCCCTTCCCGTGCGTGGGCGCTTGTCCCTTGGTTGTGACAGTCCTTCGTCCCTTGGGTGCCTCAATTTGGATGCCATCTGCAATCAAACATAACCGCTCATTAGACCATTCATCAGTAGCTTAAGATGGTCCATATATACCTTCTCAGTTTGACCAAGTTATGTTATTGGCACAGACACACTGTTAAGTCTTCTAGAGCATTAATTTATGGGTTAGGGCCAAATTTTTTGTAATTAACAAAGTAATTAATTACACATAGGCACCAACCCCCCCCCCCCCCCGACTGAGAGCATACCTCCGGTTGCTTAAAAGGGTAAGGATCGGTTGATGCGGACGCGCGATGGAATGTAGGTGTGTTGGGAAAGGTTAGGCAGAGAAAATGGTAAAAACTCCCCCTAATTTGGATCCCAAATGATGAAAATGCAAAGCGCAGCAGGTGTATATATAGGGGTTGGGCACTACGTCGACGAGGCTGCGTATACAAGGCCACGTATACGCAGTCCTGTATGCTTGTTGACCAACCAATAAAACACCCAAAACAATGAATCTAAAAAGCCAAATTGGAGCAGTTGAAGCGCATGAAAGGCACGGTCATGGCTGAGGACATGAGGAAGGGAATGGGGCATGAAAAAGAGACAAAATTGGAGAACAGGACTCAAAAAGAACTCCCCGAGGAATAAATCAAGCGATGGGACCTGAAAACTAGTCAACCATGAAATCCAAAGGATGGGAGGCTTAATGAGCAGAACCAAGGAGATGCAGGTGGGTCCTCCCCATAGCAGGCCATAGCCTTAGTAGCCCTTGCATATCCTCGACACCAGGGTCTATGGGCCTCGGGGCCAAGAAATGGTGGTCGTCGATTAAGACTCCTACCCAAGAGATCCCTCCAAGGCATGAGAAACCCATGGATATCACAACACATCTTCACGACATAAGATAGGCAGTGAGGTAAGTGACGGAGAGAACTGGGTGAGGAGAGAGATGAGAGAATGGTATTCCGATCGTCGGTCATATGAAACCCCATGTGTAGATGTGGTTAAGTGACCTGGTAGAATCGTTCCTGAGTTCAGATCCAAAACCATCCGCATTCAGTGACATCGCAGCAATAGACGAAGTCCCGGCCATCCCCCAAGGAAGCAAGAATGACCCCACAAAGAACCACCACTCCAACAAACGTGAGAGGAAGGAAGTGGAACGGGACAAAGTTAGAGGGGACCAAGGAAGTCCCATAACTAGTACGGTGGCCCGTTAGAGGTAGTCTAAGGGGTGTGCTTTGAATTCCCACACAGTGATGATTGTTTTTTTCTTTTTCGAGGGAACCATACCATGCAAAGACCCATGCATGTTCGCATGCATCCAACCAAGAGGTGTGCTTTGAATCCTCATGTTTTTTTTCTTTTTGAATTTTTTAGTGAGGACCACACCATGCAAGGTCGAATTGCCCAGAAGCTTCCATGGAGAGAAAGATGTGGAGCGATAGGAAATCCATAAGGACATACCAACAACCTCAGAGGATAGAATAGAGCAACGAATATTGCAGTCCCCTTGAAGTCACACCCGATTCAAACCATTGGGTCATTCTTGAGTCCGGGAACTACACAAGTCACACATTAATTATAAGGTTCTTAAGTGAAGGGGTTGCATGTTCTCAATGGAAGGAAAACCATGGAGTGGGTGAATGGGTGGATGACTTGAACTCACTACCGATTTTATGAGCAGAAAGTAGATGTAAAGTCCAAAAAGAACCATGTGAGGGTGGAAACTAGACAACTAGGCGAACGAGTGCACATTACCCATCGCAACGAAAACCATCCGCGCCAAACATCTGAAGACAACAAGATGACATATTAGCAATTACGTGAAAAATAAAACATCAACAAAGAAATGAAAAATAAGTAAAGAAAAGAAAATGCACAAAGAATTTGCAAACGTATAAACGATGGTGAAAAACAAAAAAGTGTAAAAGAAAAAATGTAAAACAAAAAATGAAAAAATGGCGAGGGGTGTAGTGGAATGGATCAGCAGGGAGGAAGGTCTCCCCCATGACTAGGTGGAAAGGAGGAGACATGAAAAATGGAGCATGGCTGACCTGGCAATGACGAGGCGATTACACTAGTTGAGTGGAGTTCACGGAAAGGTTTCAGTTGTTGGCGGTTGACTAACTGTGTTCTGGTGGGGTCTGCAGGTTTGTATATGAGCAAGGCCCCGTATGGGAAGGTTTCAGAGACAATGTAAGGTCCCTCCCACAATGTTTAAAACTTGGTCAGTTGGGATACATGTGAGGGGTTCCAATACAACACCTTGTCTCCACATCTAAACGTGACCTTCTGAATCCTAAGATCGTGTCATTTTTTGTTGTAGGCCTTGTGGATTTCATTGGAGGACGNTTCTCATCTAGCACACTTAAATTGATCAGTCGTTCATGTTGTGCTAGTGGGAGGTCAAGGCCTAACTCACTGGCGGTGGATAGTGTGCGAAGTTCGGCTTGAATTGAAAGTGTTGACAACTTTTCTTACACTAACTCATAGGGAGAGTACCCTACAGGAAGTTTCCAAGTGGAGCGATAGGCCCATAGGGCATCGTTAAGCTTAGTGCTCCAATCCCTCCTATATTTGCTAATGGTTAATGTAAGGATCTTGGTGATCTCCCTATTGGTGACTTCAGCCTACTCGTTGGCTTGGGGGTGATAGGGAGTTGTGAATTTCTGCTTTGCCCCTAAGCATTGCATGAGTTTCTGAAAAGTGACACCCGTAAAATGAGTCCCATTATCAGAAATGACTGCATGTGGCACTCCAAACCTATTAACAATTTGTTGTTGGACAAATCATGCGGCGGTGTTGGAAGAACAGTCGACAATGGCTGCCACTTCTACCCACTTTGTACAGTAGTCCATAGCTACAATGATGTATGCCTTTTCATTTGACAGGGGTGTGATGGGTCCCATTAAGTTGATGCCCCAAATGTTAAAGGGATCCAATGGCTGGATCCACTGTTGAGGTCCCTCCAATCATGCTATCATCCCACCGTCCCTCTGGCATCGTTCGTAGGAGCAGGTGAACCATTGTGCGTCCCTAAAGATGGTGGGCCAATAATACCCTACAAGTAGGATCTTAATGGCAGTGCGGCATCTAGCATAGTGGCCCCCATAAGGGCCCTCATGAGCATCCTGGAGGATGTGCAGCGTATCATCATCAGGGACACACCATCGAACCAAGCCATCTGCGCACACCTTGTAAAGGTGACCATTGATCTCCATGAAACGCTTGGCCTTATGGAGAAACTATTGTTTCTACCGAAGGTTCCACTCCTTTGGCAACTCTTGAGTGGTGAGGTAGGTGAGGATGTGGCAGAACCAAGGGGATTCCTTGGGCACTTGCGGATCAACTACGCCTGTGAAGAGGAGTTCATTTGGAAATTGGTCGGATAAGGGCTCCTCCTCTTCTGCATCATCCCATCGCAACCGAGACAAGTGGTTAGCAACCACATTCTCAATCCCCTTCCTGTCTACCATGGTAAGATCAAACTCCTGAAGAATCACCATCCACTGGATTATGTGGGGGCTCACCGTTGGTTTGTTCATCAGGAACTGGATAACACTGTGGTTAGTATGCACAAACACCTCGTATTCGAGCACATAGTTCTGGAATTTGTCCAAGGCAAACACCACGGCCATCAATTCCTTTTCGGTGGTGGTGTAGTTCAACTGAGCACCCACAATACTACGGCTTGCACAATGGATATAATAGGGACATTTCTAATCGTCACACTATGTAAGCACGGCTCCCAAGGTGTAGTTGGATGCATCCATCATAATGTGAAAGGGTCTAGACCAATCAAGGGCTTGTACAACTGGAGTTTCTACGAGTTTCTGTTTCAGCACTTGGAATGCAGACTCGCACTCCTTGGTCTAGATGAATGGAGCATCCTTCTTTGTCAGTTCTACCCACGGCTTGGCGATCTTCGAGAAGTTTTCAATGAATCATCGGTAGTAACCAATGTGTCCAAGGAATGACCGAACATCTTTGATGGTACTTGGTTGGCGGGTGATTCCTTGGATGACCTTGATCTTTTCAGGATTGACGCTAATCCCTGTTTGTGAGATGTGATACCCCAACATAATGCCTTCTTAGACCATCAAATGGCTTTTCTACCAATTGAGCTGCAAATTGGTGTCTACACACTGTTTGAAAACCTGCTCAAGACAGTTCAAGGCTTGCTTGAACATGGCCTCATAGGTAGAGAAGTCATCCATGAAGACTTCTACCCCATTGCCAATCTGTTGCTGGAAGATGCTTAGGACAAGGCATTGGAACATAGCAGGCGCATTGCACAGGCCAAAGGGCATCTTCTTATATGTGAAAGTCCCCCATAGACTTGTGAACATTGTTTTAGCCTAGTCCTCGTGTGCTATTTGGATTTGGTTATAACCACTATAACCATCCAAAAAGCTGTAGTAACGGTCTCCTGCGATGGTGTCCAACACCTGGTCCATAAATGGGAGTGGGAAGTGGTCCTTGAAGGTTGCCATATTGAGCAACCAAAAATCAATATAGACCCTCCACTTGCCACCTTTCTTGGGCATGATAACGAGTGGGCTAACCCATTGGCTATCAGTGATAGAATAGATGAATCCCACCTTTAGCAATTGTTCAATTTCATCTTTTACGATCTACTTCAATTTGGGATTCAACCATCTTTATGGCTGTCGTCGTGGCTTCATGGAAGGGTCAAGAGAGATTCGATGCTTGCAGACCCTGGGATCAACTCTAGTCAACTCAGGATATGACCATGCGAATGCAGCAACCCATTTGTTTACCACCTCCAACAACTTCTTCTTCTGATCTGGAGCAAGGGTGGCATTAATGATTACCGACTTTCCATTTTGCAAATATGCATATTCCAAGTGAGCCAGTAAAGACTTTGGCTCCAAGGGCTCTTGTTTGAACCTCTCAGGGATTTGTGGCGTCCCCCAATCATCTTGGTCACCAATAGTGAAGACCTGTTGATGAATCTCTTCCATTTCATCTCTGTTGTCAATGTAGGCTTGTACAAGCCACTTTGATGGTTCCATGCACAATGTGCTGCTAGCAGGATCAGCTGTCAGCCACTGGGTGCCCTCTTGGTTAGTGGCTGCTACGTACAGACACTGTTGAATAGGTGATTCCTCAATACACCGACTACATGCTTGAATGGATATCTGCTTAGCGGACCATAATTACTACACATAGTTGCACCCTGAGTCACTGTACGCAATGCATGGAACGTGCTTCTTCTCGATCTTCCCGAAAGGATTTTCCTTGGAAATTTCAAGGGATAGATCGCAGAGACCTAGTCGTGCATCCACCGTGCTTAGCCAGGCCCTTCCCATAATGATTGGGAAGTTCCCCTTGTAGTTCTCTACACGGATGACCAGGAAATCAATAGGGTAGGACCACCCATAGATGGTGGTCACAATGTCCTCCACCAATCCCAAGGGGATGGTGATGGACTGGTCTGCTAACTCGAGCTGGATGTTGCTCTTCTTTAGCGAGGGCAGGTTCCAGTTCTTGTACATATTGTGAGAGATCAAATTGACCCCTGACCCCAAGTCCAGAAGAGCCTTGCATGGCTCGTTCCCTACCACCTAAAGATAGATGAGGGGGCTTCCTGTTTTAGTTAATTTCTGGGGAAGGTGACCTGCCTTGATCCAGTCGATCACAGCATGCGTGAGCATGACCATCTAGACGTTGGAGTGCTGTTGTTGTTGGCTTTGAGGCTGCTCAAGTGGTGGAGTAGTGGAGGCTCTTGTAGGTTCAAAGGCACTAGTCACAGGTGTATATGAGGGTATGTTCAAATTGTTGATCAAAAAAAGGGACATTTTCGTGGCTTGGGTTCTGGTCCACTCGGCTGAGGTGTCGGTTGCAAGTTAACAGCCCTCGTAGCGTTTCGTTGCTGCGGCTGTGGTGGTATCTCTCCCTGCATCAGAGGTGCAGGTGGTAGCTGAGTGGGGTGTTGTGGAGGAGTGGTAGGAGAAGGTGATGGAGGATAGAAGAGATGTGGGTTTTCCCCCCAGGGTGATGGAGATTGAGATCAAAATACTCCGGGGGGTGGTAATGACTTTGAAAGACCACATGGCTGGAAGAGTCTCGTGAAGAGACTGGTTGGTGAACGCAGTACCCATAAGGATTTGGCTATTTGTAAGGGTACTGCTGCTATGGAGGTGGCATCCCCCATGTTTGTGGGTGCTTCCACTGTTGGAAGTATTCATACGGTTGCGGTGGTGCTCCACTTGGATAGTATCCTTGCTACTGCTGGTGGAATCACCTAGGATTGCCTTGTGGATAAGGCAACCTTCGGGGTGTTTGCCACTGTGCCAAGTGAGGGTTCAATGCATATACCCCAAAATCTTGAATATGTGACACCACAAGGCAACATCCCTTAGGATGTTCATATTGGCATATGCCACATTCATCTTCCTCTTCGGTGTCAAAGTCTACAACCTGCTTTGCTACAGCAACCTTGCCCTTACCCTTATGTTGGGCACGTTCAGCTTTCTTCTTCCTGCACCGATCGTGGTCATTACCTTTTTCTCTGGATTCCTCTGCAATTTTTAGCACTCTTTGGACTCTTTCGTCCAACGAGTCCCACATCTTATCCACCTTTGCCGATATTTCAAATGCAAACTTTTGTAATGGCAAGGTCTTTCGGTTCATTGCTTCTTCCAATGGTGATTCATCCTCTTCATCACAAACATGAACTTCCCTTTTTCTAAGGGAAGAATCCTAGTTGAATTCTTCTGCACTCTCCTTTTTTCTAAGCTCTCCTTCCTCTTTGGCCACCTGTTCAATGAGGCACTATAGCTGATGGGCTCTTAGCTCCGACAGTCGTCCCTGGGCATACATGCCAAGGGTCTTTCAGGTTTCAAAACAGAGCCCATCAATGATGTGGCGAAGCTGTGCCTGCTGAGAGTAACCATGACTAGGACACCGATGCAACAACTAGTAGTACCTGCTCATGGCAGCATCCAAGGGTTCATGATTCCCTTGTTTCTAGCCTTGGATCTGTCATCTCAGGTTCACTAATCTGAAGTATGTTTGATACTTGTCATTGAAAATTTCAAGCATCGTACTCCATCTTCTGATTGATTCCGGCTCCAAGGACTAGTATTAACTTTCAGCTTCTTTGATGAGTGTGCGAGGGAACAGCTTCAGCTTCTGCCAATCATTGTCAATGTTTTGTAGGGTGCAGGCATCATGGAATGCCTGCAGGTGAGTCTGCGGATCACAGTTGTATCCCCCTTCAAATATGGGGATGTTGTTCATATCAACGTGCTTGATCTAGTTATCCTTCATGAACCTACTAAGGATTTTAACTGCCTCAATGATTTGGAGCATACTCCGAGTAGCGAACAATGGCTCATTTGAATCATAGTCCTGCTGGGGACCATGATGTCTGTGATGATTCTGGCTATCCCTCCTTTCATGTCGGCGAGCATCACGCAATTGTTCGTGCATTTCCTCACGTTGCTCCTTCCGAACCTTTTTTCCACCATCCTTTTGCTTCCTCCTACCTTAGTTATGATCAAAGCCTGAGCTGGATGAAGGAGAAGGAGAGCAAGAGGATGGAGAAGAAGGAGAGGGATCTCTCCCTCTACCCTGATGATGGTCCCAATCGTCCCATTCATCTTTACTATGTGACCCTCCATCCCCTTGGGGATCTTGGCCACCTAGATGCTTGGACTAAATCATGGATTGGAGGACCTGATGCCCTAGGGAAAGTTCGGTTGAATGGGTGTCATGAAAGATGGGATCCCCATCGTCCTACAGCCCTTGCGAGAATAAGGGATTATTGAATTTTTTCCCCTTCAGCTGTTCATATTTGTCTGCCTGCTACCGATCTCTTGCTCGTTGAGCCTTAGTGGGACGATAGTCCCGGTAGTCATGGTCCTCCATGGCATACTCTGCTCCAAGGTCCTGGATGCCCAATCTGCCAAGATTGTGAAATAGCATCGCAAGGGCCGATCGGTTAGGAGGGTGTACAATATTATCCTCCATGTCCCGCCATTGTAGATGCTCATCCTGATGCAGGATGAATGTGAAATCAAGGACATACTCATCAGGATGCTTATACACCACCCGACACTCCTGTGGCACCGATGGGGTGGATATCTTCCTCCTGTGAGAAGACATATGGGATGTTAGATGGTCCATGTAATTGGTGTACCGTACTATTTACTTTAATCCACCTAGCATGCGTGAATGTTTCTATTATGGGTTCGTTCTAATGACTTGAATGATAATTTCACTAAGGTTAGATGATGCATGTAAGACTAATAGTCCTCAGCAACAGTGCCAATGATGAGCGGCTAGGTACCCCTACGCCCAACCATACGAATCATGGGCGTTCACACGCGACTCGGTCGAATTCCGTAGACTGTAAGCACTTAACATACACCAGACTCTAACCAGTGAAACCTTGGGTTAGAACGGTCATTGTCTTCCTAATCTCACTTGTGATGTTCTGTTTACAATGGTTAAGTGAGATTAAGGCTAATGATTTTTATAGCTTTTTACTTATCTTTTGGCGGCTAATTAAGGTATAAAAAGTAAGGAATAAACTATGATCGAATCTCTAATTATCCTAGCTTGTATTCTAACTATTCCTAGCATAAGTATCCGGTCCCATCTTTAGAGCACGTTCTAAGCATCTCCTAACACTTCTGGGTTACCAGACATTAATCGTCACTGGCCTTACCAAGTGTTTGATTTACGTTCGAGATGGTCGTACTTATGGCCTTTACAAACTACGAATAAGCAATGGCGATTAAGATAACGATAATGGAAACTTAAGTAATTAACAAGTAACTAATAAGGCATAAACATCTTAAACTACTGAATGCATAAAATAGCTAAGTCCAAGTGCTCCAAGGAATGCTTGAATAGTTCATCTTTATTGCCATCACGCCAATGGGCTCAGATACATCAACGCTCGAATAAAGAGCCGATTACTTTGCTTGGAAAATATTCTATCTCCTGCGGGAACAAACTGCAAGAGCTTCGCTACAACTAACTGAAAGATGCCTAAATGAGGTGGAAGGCCCTCTTATTTATAGGCAGAGATAGACGGTTGCGTAAACGAGGCCACATCGACACAGGGAGGGTACGTCGACGTGCCTGCGTCGACGCGGCCCAGTCGACGCATTGACTTAATGATACTTCATCAAAAATCATAAAGTATAAAATGACAAAAATCATATGTCTCAATTATACTTAACCATACCTTTGTACTTCACAAGTGTAATTATGAAGACAACGAATGACCATTAGGGCAAGGTTCACTTTCTAGAGAACTAGTGCACTGGAAACTATAGAGTCCATGGAATTTGACAGGATTGTGCATGAATGCTTTGTGATTCATATGATTAGATGTAGGGGTACCTTGCTGCTTATCAAACATTATCGTTGGACATTCATTGTGGGGGAGCATAGATCTAATAATACCCTTTTCAGGTGAAACATATATTCAAGGGAAGTTTCTCTTTTGGTTCTTATCTAAAAAGGGGGAGAGAAAAATAGACCTCAAGATAAGGTCTTAACAAAGCTTTTCTTTTACCATTATTCTGGCCTACTTACCCATTCTTCAAAGTTTTGGATACCACCTGAAAGGGGGCGATTGTTGGTTATTCTTGTTATTTGATTTTGGTATGTCAAACTTTGAAGAATGGAGAACTATGTTTGTATGTTAATGTGCATATGCAATATAAGTACAAGAATTAAAGAAGTCATTTTTGATCAAGTTGTTATAGTCCCAAGTCAAATCAATTATGCTAATCTAATAGGCTAGAAATTAAGAAAGCTAGTTTAACCAAGTTACTAAGCACTAGGACAAAGTGAAGCACCAAGACAAAGTGAAAGTAAAGAAAACTAATTCAATGGTTTCAAGATGTGTGGAGGCAAGGATTAACTAAGTCAACATCATTTTCTCTAAACTTTGAATGAAACCTAGACATCCATGCTTCACAGTGGACATTAAGATTAAGAACAAGCAAAGTTCAAAATTTGTCTTCCAACCAACCTAGATGTCCTAGGCCTAAGGATGGATGTCCCAACAAAATTAACTCAAATCTTAGGGTGGATGTCCTAGCATGTTTTAGATGTCTCATCCAAGCCTCAGCCTTCTTAGTGTGAATGTCCAAGTTTTGAATGGAATGTACTAGATAGCCATTGTTTGAAAGAAAAAAGTTATTTCTAGCCATTTTTCGAACTCCAATTCTTCACAAAAAACTTGCATACGCACTAGTATTATGAAAGAATAGTTCTAGATCTTGTTTCAAAAAGAAATCCAAGGCAATCATTGTCTTAACTTCATTAGATTAGAGATCTTTTTCTAGTTGAGATCTTACAAGGGTTGGAAGATTGTTGGGAGCTGCACCACCATTGCTACATCATTCTTCTAGGATTTTGATTGTTTTTTGAATCATCCATGTGTGCATGTTGATCAGATCCATTGCTTTCTTGTTATTGTATTATGCATTCTCAGATTTAGATATTGGATTTGTTGTCCTATTCATTGGATTTCTCGAGTGTGTGTGCATAACTTGTGTAGATCATACTTGTAGAATCATCCATCCTACACTCTCATTCTTGTTGTAATCTTTGAAGCTTAGCAAAGTGTAGATTCTCATCGCGAGGAGATCTACATTGGAATCTTAAGGGCTTCAAGTATTTGTTAGTTTGCTTCTTCCTTAAGGGGTTTGTGAGTGTATCCTATGGGAGCATCACAATTTGTTCTTGACCTTGTGAGGTCCTTAAGAGTCTTGTAAGATATCAAGATTGGTTTACCTATGGAAAGTGTGTAGCATCTAAGGATCTACCAAAGTGATAGTCTCAACTACAGCTTTTAATTTAAGGTGGTGAACTTTGCCACACATATCAGTGAGTTTGTTCCATTTAAGCAATTAGTTATATTTTCAATATTTTCATTTACATTGTACTTGTTAATTTATAACCCATTCACCCCCCTTCTCCTCCTCTCATCCTTTTTGAGTTAATTGATTCATAGCCACCACTCATGAGCCCCCAAAGTTGCTAAGTGTTCAAGAGAAAACTCAAAGTGGAATATGCCTTGACATCCTCAAAAACATGTGAGCAAAACATAAGTACACAAGTCACATGCACACGTTAGTCCAAGATTAGAAGCATTGTAATGATGCCTTAATAATCATATAAATGGGGGTGTTAGACCCCAAAAAATAAATATATAACAAAAATCAAATTTAGAGTACAATAAATAAATAAATTATTATGAAACTAAAAATGAGATTTTATTAATAATCATATAAATGACCCAACCAATACAACATATTGAACATAAATTGCATTGGCAAACACATGAGAGACATTGTTCGCTATGAAACTTAAGATGTGTTCCTACTCTAATGCATTTACCCCTAAGCCCCTGCTTTGTAAAGAAGGGATGGTGCTTGAGAAAGAGGCCAAATCCTTCCCAACCAATCTACATATCTTTGTGACATCGTTCATAAGGAATCAAGGCAATGTAGTTCTATGTGAGTGATGGTTAATAGCATGGAACCTAGGTGGATCTCTATACTCCTACCCTTTATTCTGAATGAGAATCAACCTTTGGACCATCAACAAGACATACTTTCTATATCTAGGTGATGATCCTTTAGTTCTTGAAGATATTAAAGAGCAGAGATGGCATTTTCAAGGGAAATAATGGTTGAAGACCTAGGATATCTCATTTGAGGAAATATAAAATAATCCAAAACACATTCATAAGTTGGTTTGGTAATGGTTTCTAATAAAGTTATGGTCAAATGTAGAAGGTAAATATATATATATATATATATATATATTATTTGGATTACAAAGGAGGTAATAGTTAAACTCAAAAGTTCACTATCTTTCAACTATACTCCTAATGAGATGTTGCATTTTCATCAAACTTCGTTTAAATTTATATTATCTTAGAATTGAAAATGGAAGATAAATGTAAATTCCTAAAGAAGAAGGATGCAAATTCCTAGAGAAGAACAAACATGTAAGTTATGTGGTACAAGAGATCTTAAATATAAGCATTATGTTTTTCTTAGTTGCTTTCAAACTAAATATTTGAGGGCAAATAGACCCTTAGTATTAGTTGACCACTTTTTTGTTCTTTTTGTGTTGTTCATGAGCAAATAGACATAGAGTTGTTCCACTAGAGCAAGGTAGATATGACTTCCTAAACAAAAGTGTTCCACCATAAGGCTACTTAATGGGGTGTTAGCCTAGTGGTATTGGCCTAGTAACCCAGGTTTGATTCTACTATGCAACACTGAATTATATATTTCTATAAATCTTATGCTGTACCTAAGTTTCACTTATTTTGGGTGTACCTACTTGACTATTACTATAGAGGCTAGAAGGCTCCTCCACTTCCGCCATGCCATGCCTATAGATGGAGGAAGGAATTGAACCTACAACCTTCTCAGCAAAGGTGGAGTCAACTACTTTGTGAATTAATATTTATTTTTTTAATAAAAATATCATGTCTGTCCGGTAGATCCTTAATAAACCTCATTTTCAGTTTCAGACATTCCTAATTTTTAAAATCCAATAATTTATGTTTTCTTAAAAAGCCAATCGTTCGCCTAATCTGGTCGACGCGGTGAGCGTCAAATTCCCGCACTAGGTTTAAGTAGCCAAAATTCTTATTAAGCCTTCGAAAAGCATTACGCAATCACACCGACAATTCATAAGAAAATAATATATTTGGCCATTAAAACTGAAGAAAGAAAAGTTGGAGGCCACTCTGCAGTTGTGGACCAGGTAAAGCATGGAAAAGCGATACGGAGCATCCGAGCCACGACGAACGCAACTAAATGCAACGCCAAATCCCAAATTTAATTTTCGAAGCCAAAGATGCTCCACTGTCAGCCGGGGGATCTCTCTCTGTCTGTAGATTTATATGTAAATAAAATGATATATATAATATATGGCGCAAGTGCAACAACATGGCAATGGCGGAATGGAATGGGTAGAATCAATGGCAATGCTGTGCTGTGGTGGCGTGGGGCCGTTACGTGCAGCATTTGCAGGCTTGCCTGCCCTAGACTGGATCGTTGAGCAGAAACAATAGAGAGAGCAAACAGCAAGAACAGAGGCAGGGGAAGCAAAGGAAGCATGATGATGGAGGAAGAGGAAGAAGGGCAATTGGCGCTGAAGCAGCGTATGATGAGAGCTTTGCGCTATCTCAAAGACAGCAACAGCAACAGCAGCAACAGCGTGCTGGCACAGGTATGGGTGCCTGTGAAGCAAGGCGGGCGTTATATGCTGACGACGTGCGGGCAGCCTTTCGTAGTGGACTCTCGCAGTGGAGGACTGTTCCAGTACCGGACTGTGTCGCTCACGTATTTGTTTGCAGTGGAGGGGGAGGGAGAGGGAGAAGGCCAAGGCCAAGGCCAAGGTCAACATGAACGTGAACTTGGACGTGAAGGTGGGGAGGTGCCGCCTCGTCTAGGTCTGCCCGGGCGCGTTTTCAGATGGGGTTTGCCGGAGTGGACGCCGGACGTGCAGTTTTACAGTGAGTGGGAGTACCCGCGCGTGGCAGCGGCGCAGCACCTCGACGTTCATGGCTCCCTCGCCCTGCCCGTCTTTGACAACCACAAACCCCACCACCAGCACCTCTATCACTCACGCTTCTGCTCTCTTTCTTCCTCCTCCTCCTTCTCCTTCTCCTCCTCGGTTTCTTCGTCTTGCGCCTGCTGCGTCGGCGTTGTTGAGCTCATTATGACTTCCCAAAGGATCAATTACTCCTCCGAGGTCGACAAGGTCTGCCGTGCTCTCCAGGTACCCTTCCATTCATTGTCACCGTAAATTGTTTAATTATGATTGCATCGATCCGGATTCTGTTTCCGGCACAGCGAATTCACAACTTGATTCTAAAGTAACTTAATGCCACCTTCACATGGAAACCCTAACCAATTTTACAAAATTTTCACAAAAGCTCGCCTCACTTGTAACGCATTCACCAAACGGCAGAAGCCTTCGCTTCCGGATTATCTTACTTTTACCACAACATACTTCTTTTATTTTATTCTTTAGCTGTTGTGAATTATTAAATTTTTAAATGTTATTAGGACGCAAAGTTTCAGCCCAAGAATCTGGATATAGTTAGGAACCGTATTTCTATCACCTTGAGGCTCAGTGCTCGGCCTAGAACATAGCCTTTTTTCAAGTGCCTATGTACACACTCAAACCCTAATGTTACAAGTTGAGAAACAATTACTTGACCATTCTTCCAACTTTCTTCCAACTTGTCAGCATTTAGGAATGAAAGTTAATGTTCAAAAAAATAAAATCATGATTTGTGGCACAAGTAATAAGATATACAATTTTACTATAGGCAATGAACATGTGGAGGGAACCTCCTCTTACAAATATCTTGTCCTCGAATGCTATTGTGATTACAAATGGGATCAATGCATTACTTTAGACAGTTGCAAGTGGTATAAAACAAATGTAAGAATGAATCTATTTTAGCTTGGGATATCTGAAAACAACTTCATCATGCCATTGTTTAACCAACTGTCTTTTATGGGTGATTTGTATGAGAGGCCCAAAGATGGCCAAAATGGCCCTAAGAGGTCCAAAGTGGCTGAAAAATAAGCCACCAAAATCAAGGGAAATCTCAACAAAAAGGGAAGACACAACAAATCAAAACAAAAACCACACAAAGCTCTGAAAAAAATTGAAGAATTTTCAGGCACAAAATTGAAGAAGTTTCAGCCTCAAGACAAAGAAGATTCAAAGAAGTCCAAGATAAAGATAATTCAAAGAAGAATTTCAAGAAGTTTCATACTCAAAACTTCAAGGAGGGCATACACATTTCATCAAAAATCAAATTTAAGTTCAACAGAAATTTAGAAACAAAAATTTTCAGAATTGAAGACATGAAGAAGACTAGAGGACAAAGAAATACGATAAAGCAAGAAGACTCAAATTTAAGAAGAGTTCAAGCATCAATTCCAGCATACAACAATTCCAAAATTTAGACATTGAAGGAGGGACTGTCAACTTTAGGCCAATACCAAATTTTGTTATTGTTGCTATATTCAAATTCCAAGATAAAAGTTAGAAATTAAAGTTGTACATCAAGGAGAAATTATAAAAGTTAAAGAGATGGTAAAAAATAACAAAGAAAAGGGGATAAAATACATATGAAGAAGGGGCCAAACCTCTCTTCTCTATTATTAATAGAGGTCAAGAGTCTTTAAATCAAATCAAGAGAATGTGAGGGCAACAACTGTGAGGGAGTGTTAAGTGAGTAGCCATGAGTGTTGCAATTATGATCTTTCTCCTGTTTTACTTCTCAATCAATCCATATCAATATTCTCTCCAGTGGAAGAATTGAAGTTTCTCAAAGAAGTTCTACATTTCCAGCAATAAAGTTTGAAGAATTCTTAAGTTTCATATCTACAATCCTCCATTCATGATTCATAAAGCTTTGAACCTTTCTCCATTTGGAGAAGCCCTCCATATCAATTTCAATCTCACAATCCTTAAAAAATCCTCTCACATTTATCTCCCAATCTCACAATTCTCGAATTTCTTAAAATGTCTCAATCTCACAGCTTTCACATCTCACAATTTCTTAAAGATCATCAAAGGATATCTCAAAGGAAGAAGAGGAAGATTGATCATAAGTAATCTCACTTCATTTTATTTGAAGTCATATTTTGATGCTTCGATCATCATTTGATTCATTTTTATTATGTTCATGAAGATTTCAATCCATTCAAGTCATTTCTTAGACAATGTGAAGATAAGAATTCATTTGGCATCAGATCTTTAAAGAAAATGATGCAATTTCAAAAATTTCAATTGTCATTTCATGTCAAAGTTCAAGTTTCTCCTCTATTTCATTCCTTTTGTCTCAAATCTGCATCAAATCATTCATTCTCCATCAGATCCATGTTTCTTGATCAAAGTTATTAAAATTCATGCCAAGTTTGGAGCAAAACAGATTGAAATTGATCCGGATCTGGTATTTTAAAATTTTCAAATATTTGCCTATCAATTTGCATTGATATCTAGTGACTGCAGCGGTAAGTGTTAAAAATTCCCGAGGCTTATTGATTTTCAGTGTTGTCGCAATTCTTAGTGATGGAGAATAACATCAATTCTCATCATTGGCACAATACAAATTGATGTGACAAGGATTGATATAATATCGATTTCTATTGATTGCAGTGACATCAATCAATATCTCCAAATTTGAAAGAATTCAAAGCACTTTGCCTTGTATTAATTGCAATGACATCTGATGATATCTAGAATGAAGACATTTTTCCCAATCTTGATTCTAGAGACATCAATCAATGAGCTGGAGTTATGCAAAAATTTTTATGCTTTTGTTTGTGCCTTCGACAGTATTTATGACTTCATGCTCTTGACCTTGTTTGTTCTTATGAGCTGTCTCCTTTCTTGTTCTCTTGGCTTATGATTACCTTTCTTGTTGTACCATGATTGATTATTATGATCTTACAAAGTATAGCTAGAGGCTTCTTATACCTTGCAGATAGTTCCATCTCTTCACAATCATCGTAATCTTTTATAACTACCTTCTATGTATGTTGAGAAACTAATGACTGTACTTAATGAATATATTCTAACATTTGAATTTCTTATTTCCTTATGCTTAAGAATTCATGAGTGGTTAGATTCTAAAAGTATGTTGTCAAATATTTTTTTATTTTTAGCTTGGATTTTTCATAGGTTTAGTTGGTGATAAAGTTATGAATTTTGGAATAATGAGGGGGGACTATCAGATGTAAGCCTTTTCATCTTATGGAGATTGCTTTTGCCACCATCATGCACAAAATGGGATTTGAGTGATGTTGCCATATGATTTCCTAGGGATTGGATATGATATCTCAACACCCTCTTTCTACAGAGCTTTTTTGAATGATCAATCTCCTTAGGATGTTTTTGACCTCGTTTGGGCACCTTAAGGTCTATTTGATGTGTTTCTTTGGATTCAAGGTTTCATTTAGATTCAACCCTTAGCTTCTTGGTAGGGGATGTGGTAGCACACCCTTTGCATTAGCGTAGGACCATTGATGCACCCCCTGCCTAGGCAAGTTTGGGTCTTAGTGCTAGAGGTGTGATCCGATTGGCGAGGGCTATGTTGACAGACCTTCATTGATGGTGTGGTGTTGATGATGCTTCACGATTACATTGTGAAAACTATAAATACTTGGGATGAGCTCTTACACATAGCTTTTACATCATTTATAACTTAGACATTTCATCTTGGGCGTTTGGTATCCAATTTTGTGAAGAGCTACTCCTCCTTTGGGTAAGTTGATTTCCTTCCTGCTTTGTGTGTGTTTTGAGTCGTTACTTTAATAGGTGCAGCTAGACTATGTTAGAGTGCTATCTTACTTATGTTAGACTATGTTAGAGTGCTATCTTACCCCAAATGGAAGACCTCAGGAACCTAAATTGAGTTCATTTTGACCGGGTCTATGTCGGCATAGTAGAACTAAAACTAGAGCATTATAATCACATGAATAATAGCTTACATAAGTTTTGACAGTGCTGCAGGAATAGACAAGAATCACTCAAATTATGAAGAAGGTTATTAATGGTACGGTGACTAGTATTAATAACTTTCATGAAGAAATGAAGGACAATGTTCTATTTTTAAGCATTGTTTATTATGATTATGGCTATCACAACCAAGGAGAAGAAGTTATGAATCCATTGAAGAACTACTTGTATTTAGAGACTCTACCGTTACAATACTTGTAGTCATAAAGGTAGTAATGGAAGATTAAAAACAGAACAAGGGGAAGGATAGAAAGAGGGTAAAAGAACAAGAGGCGCAATAACAGTATGAAGGTTTTTGCAATTGTTCTAGTGTAACCCATTATACCTACCATTTTGTAAAATTAACAAATAGCTCCAATATAACAAGACTTTATTCCTAGTTTTTTCTTTTGTTTCTTTTCTATTCTATGAATTGGTTATGTTTTGTTTGTTTGTTTTAAGTTTTATCGCTAAGTTAAATTTGACATCGTGTAGGAATAATTATGTAGCTTAACATAGTCAAGCTACATAAGAGTGCCATGTCAGTTATTTTGGACTCAACATGTCACTGGAACCTCCACCCTACTTCTTGCCCTTCTTGGGAACCTTTTAAGAGGCTTTGGATACATGAAACATAAAACAATAAAGATTGCCTATCGCTTACCTTCAGCCGCCCTTCTAGGGACTGAGATTGCTCTTCTAATCTTACTATCTTGTCCTTCAAGGACTGGCTCTATTCTGAGACCTGGCTCTACTCTGAGACTAAGAACCTTTATCCATCTCTCTTGAGCCTTGAATTTTTTTCTTCCAAGTGGAGGTTCCTTTTAGATAATGTGGCAACCTGTTATCTTAGACATGTTACTACCATGTCCTTCTTCATATCTGATTTCAATTTTTGGAATTCAAGAGTTGCTTCTTATGGTAAAATGGACTCTTTTCCTTACATTGTGTGGGATGATTCTTTCTGTTTCTATACAATTGGTTTTTTGACATGTGAGTAATGGCTGCCAAGGGGACCTTGAGTTACACTCCTTTGAAAAATCGTATACTCCAGAAGTGTTTGGATTTTGATGCCACCTCCTTTCCTTTTTTGAAGGACCCTTTTTATGATGTAATTTTTTTTTGGAAATTGTGCTGGAGAACTTGAATTGAAAGCCTCTTTCATGTAAATCCTTGTTAGACAATGAGCTAATTACTTGAGCCATGGGTTTAAAGTGAAGTGTTTGAAGTTTTGTTGATCTTGAGGGTTTCTTGCGGAGTTATTATGGCAAACATTTTTTTTGTTGAGTGATTTGAAGATGGAGAATACTAATGTCTATTAGGCTGTAGAGACTATGAAGGATTCCAAAGCTTTTGATTTTATTTTACCCATTGATTTATATGAATCTTTGTTAAAATATATCAGTTCTTGTTATATAGTTTTGTAGATTATTGGATTTATTTGCCTAAATAAGGGTTTTACATTGGTGATTCAGGCTATCCTTGAATGCTATGGAATTATATTTTACATTCTTGCTATGTTTCTGAATCTTTTTTGCTTATGAAATTGACCAATTCTGAAATGGTTGAGAAATCCTTGGATCTCAATGTTTTTATGGATTAGTGCAATACTTTTATTGTTCAAGAATGAAAAGGGCATTTTGATCTCTAACCCTCTGATTATTCCAAAATTTTTTATTGGATTTAGTTAGAAATTTTTTTATTGGATTTAGTGTTGAAAGCGAAATTGTTAGCAGCATCGGCATACTCCTCAAAATAGAGTAAAAAATATTAGTAGATGGTGTGCAATGCACACATTATTTCATGGAGATTGATTTACAGCAGATAAAGGCAACATTAAAACTCAAGGTTGGTAATCAGTGTTTTTCCCAAAAAATTCTATACTATAATTTGCAAGGATGTTGTAGCTATTGTTGTCTTGAAGGCCATATAATTGGGATTTGTCCTATTCTCAATAAAAAAGTTGTTCATGAGGTAAAGAAATAACAGTGTTTAGAAAAGGCAAATAATGGTAATTTTTAGTAGGTACAAATAAAATCTTCTTCAACAAGTTCTCAACCTTTTACTAATCCTTTTAAATTTGAAGATGCCAGTAAACTCTCGAAATCTAAAGAGAATTCCTCTTTAGAAAATTTTTTTTATAGCAAGAACTAGCAATGAAAGTGCTGATTCAACAAATTTTGCTTAGTGAACTGTAAAAAGAAGAGGGCTTAAAATACTGATTTCAATTCAAAACCCCTAAGGTATCCCATTGTCTCTCTACTTATACTACTGCTCCAAATGTCTTTTCATTGGATAGTGCATTTTCATGCATTAGTGACATGGATTGTCTACTGCTCCAAATGTCTTTTCATTGGATAGTGCATTTTCATGCATTAGTGACATGGATTGTGAGACAAATGCTGAGTTTGAAAAACCAAGGACGGGGGCCTTCTCCGCCACATTTTAATGTTGGTTTTATCATGGAATGTTTGCAGCCTTTTTGATAGGTCTGAGCAAAGTTTGCAAGGAGTATCTTTCAAATTGACATTTATCTCTGGATTTCTTTTCTTGCAAAAGATTAAGATTTTAGTACATGATATTAGTTTTGTTGGTAAATACATTTTAAAAAATTGTAATGTTTTCTCTATTGCTCATGAAGTTAATGTTAAATCTGAAGATTTTAGTTTTACCATAGCTGAAAAGAATTTTCAAAAATCATGTTGGAGGTTGATTTTACTTTTCATGGACAACTTCAATTACCAGGATCTTATTTATATAGCAGAAGCTACATAATTTGTGCGTACAGTCTACATGTACTTTGTTGTTAATTTCTGGGTTCATCTAATGCTCTTTGTAAGTTATAATTCTTATGGTCAGCATAACACACGGGTTGTAGTTCTTTTTTGGAGTCTCTTGCATAGTCGTGACTCTTTAATTCACAATTTACTTCGAACTCTGGCTATGGCTCATGTATTAGCTTTGGCTCTCACTATCTAACACTCATAATTTAGTTCATGAATCACAACTTCGTTCATTCACATTTTGGTGACACATCTGAGGATTATTTCTTCTGGGTTCTTAGTGTATGAACCCCTTGGTAGGCTCTATTCTTTTAGGATTTTTTCTGTTAGCTTTTCTGATGTGGGATTTGGTTCTTTTAGAACTCTTGCTTCGTGTACACGGCTCGACCTTTACTTTGACTTATTGTAGATCTAAGTTTGGCATCACCTCTGTAGTTCGTGAGCTGAGCTCACGACTATTTCCTTCCCTTGTAAGTTGACTCATGAGTTTTTAAAACTCATCTCGTACTTATGCCAACGTCTGAACTTCATCCTTTTGGATACTTCTCTCTTACTCTTTGTGAATTCACATATTCATTTTCTCTTAAGGATTCTTCTACTTCTTTTTGTGAGTTCTTATATTATGATGATGTTGTGTATGAGTTATATACCTCATGAACTGGTGTAAATATTCATGAACCGTCATGTTTCTTTTTAATGGACTTTTGTGGATTGTTAATATAAGAAGCTAATGATTGCAGAGTTTTTTCCCATAAATATACTCTAACAAAGCACATGATGTTATGAAATCTAAGTGTTGTCTGCCTGAAATGCTATGGTTGTAGTAGTTCTTGCTGAATTGACCTTTTTTTATAAAGTAAAAGTTTTAACCAATGAAATTTTCCTGGGAATTCCAATACTATTGACGTACTTTTGATGAATTATTTGATCAAGTATGAAACATGGTGCTGTGCATGCATTGGAATGTACTGCTACTAGCATGTTTTGCTTATTTCTTTATGTCATATTGCAATGCATATATTGAGATTAAACGCCTATTCTGTGGTGTAGCTTCTAGAATTTCACACCGAACGTTCTTTTATACCATTTTTTAAAATAACATTGTATTTTTTTTTACCGTAGCACATGCTGTATAAGTTAATTCTGATATGTTTAATTTTGCATCACAGGCCGTAAATTTGCGGAGCACAGATATTTTGGATCATCCTCAGGCTCTGGTACATAATATTTCTCTTTATCGTTCCACCTTTTTCACCTAACATGCATGCATCTTATTGAACATGTAAACGCTTGTTTGCCAGATATGTAATGATGGTCGTCAAGCTGCTTTAGCAGAGATTTTGGCTGTGCTAACTGCTGTTTGTGAGATTCATAAGTTGCCATTAGCTCAAACCTGGGTCCCATGTAGGCATAAAAGGATTATCGTCACTGGAGGGGGTAGAGAAAAATGCTGTACTCCATTTGATGAAATTTGCATGAGTAAAGTCTGCTTGTCAACGATTGATTCGGCATTCTATGTTGTGGATGCTGGTTTGTGGGGATTTCGAGATGCATGCACAGAACATCATTTGCAGAAGGGACAGGGTGTTGCAGGGCAGGCATTTACTTCCAACCAACCGTGTTTTGAAGGTGATATCACTAAATTCAGCAAGGCACAATATCCCTTAGTCCATTATGCGCACTTGTTTAACTTGTCAGCTGCGGTTGCTGTTCGCCTCCGCAGCAGTCACACAGGGAACGATGACTATATTTTGGAATTCTGTCTTCCTAAGGATTGCAAAGACAGTCAGACCCAAGAGTTTATTTTGACGTCTATATATACTACTATGATTGAAGTTTGTCAAACTTTACGTCTGCTCAATGAGAGAGAGTTGGAAGATGAAAAATTACATGAATTACAGGATGAAATACTGGAAAATGGAATTCCAGGAGATGTGCAGATAAATATGTCAGATTCTATTTCAGGAATAGTGGATTTACATTCCTCTGTGAGTGATGATCTGTCTCCTTGTACAGCTAGTGACCATTTGAACCAAGATGCAAATCCAAAATCATTGGAAAGTGAGAATGAAGGGAATAGGAATGTACTTGAGGCTGGTTGCTCTTCCATTTCTCCATCAATGCCATTTTCTAATTGTCAGGAGCAACAGACTTGTCGTGGATTCTTAATTCCATCAGAGGTAGAAAACTATCAGCAGGGATCAGATCAGTATAAAACCAATCTTTCAGTTGGTACACTAGATGAATTATTTTGTTCCACCATGCAAGAGACTATAAATGGCAAAGTTGGACATGAGAAGAAACGAGGAAAAATGGAGAAATCTATTAGTTTGGAGCGTCTTCAGCAATACTTTGCTGGAAGCTTGAAGGACGCAGCGAAGAACATCGGAGGTAACGTTTCTGGACAAAGAACTTATTGCACATCTATAGGATATGTTTGCCTTTTTTATTTCTGTTGTCGTGAACTTGATATGAGTTCAGTTAACTGTGGTAAAGGACATTGTTGATGATTATATGGAATACCAAGCTATATGTTATGCCTGAAATAACAATCAGTATATGCAAGTTTGGTGTTTAACTTCTTTTAACTTACTGTATTTGGCAAATTTTAAGGGTTCTTGATTCAAAGGTTGCATTCATAGTATTTCTTATTTATTTTTACAGATCGTTCCGTTCCCACAGTGCTACAATTGTCACCACTGACTTCTCATCTCTAGTGATAATTAAGATAGTTATAACTATAACACAAAATCCAATCTTGGTACCTTGCCATCGCTACTTTTTCTGGTCTGCTGTCATTTGTGACCACATTGAACCTCTTGATCAACCTATGAATTGACTCACCATAAGTGTTTTTCTAGTTTTTGGAGTTTTAAGCAATTTTGATCACATAGCGACCAGGATTCCTCCTATGACGGATTTGTGACCAACATTTTTTAAAGGAGTTTGATCTTTACTTGCTGTTCACTTTTACTGCTATCTGGAAGTGCAAGTACTGCTTCTTAGATTAACTGTTTTTAGGTGTCAAAAAATCTCGTGTTGAATAACAATGCCTGTGTTGTATTTCAAAACTATTTTGAAAATTCTTATTTTTTAAACAATTAACTTTATCAAGTAATGCAGCAGTTGATGGTATCTCTACTTCAGTGACAAGTCAGGATGCTTCGAAATAGCATCTGTGACCTTTGTTTTTGTGACAAATGAAATTCGTATGAGCTCGACTGACCGGATGAAATTACCAATCTATCGCTACAGTAGAATTCCATGGTTATTGGTTTCATAAACCATTTGTTAGGGTGAATAGCTTCATTCTATTTGGAATGTGAAGAACCTGATCTTAAATGACAACACAATGCCAGAAGCTCATTAGCGTATTTGGGATAATGGAGTGACGCGTTCCCTTATAGCTAAATCTGTAGATTTGTTTCTCTCTAATACCCTGAGAAGAATTGTTTGTGATGAGGAATGTGATATCATATGCCTCCAAGAGACCAAGCTATAGGCAATAGAATCACACCATCTCATTTGGGATGGCTGGAAAGTCCATCTACACCCATGTGTGGGTCGGCGGGGGGTCTAGCTATCCTAGCTTGCTATGACATGACATTGGTTGACTCTTCACAATGGACCATGATAGTTCATATCCCTTCCTGGGGTATATGGCTAACTAACTTCTATGGGCCGCAGATGTGGGAATAGAGGTTTCAGGAGATGGAGTGCATGGTGACGTTGGTGCAAGACTGCCTAGTGTGGCTAATTGTGGAGGACTTCAACCAAAGATTACACCCATGGGAAAAGTCAGGTGCTGAGGCCCCCCCTCCCAGCGCCTAGGAGTTTTAGGATTTCCTAGCAGCACACTTGCTGGTGGATCTACCCATTGAGAATTGCCAGTTCACTTGGAGCAATAGGTGGAAAGGCCTTGACCATGTCCTTTCTAGAATTGACCAGATTTGCATAAGTTTTGACCTCCTCCTCCAGTTGGCCGTGCGGGTTACGGGATAGGAATGGGTGGCCTTGGACCATCGCTCCCTGGTTTGTCTGCTTGGGCCCGAATGGAACCAGACATTATGACCATTTCGTTTTGAGGCAACCTGGTTGTACAAGCCATGGTTGTGGCCATTAGTTGAGGACATTTGGGTAGACTATTGGCGGGGCCAGGGAGACCCTAGGAATTTCCTCAAAGAAGGCTTGTTTTGTTTGAAGTGGGCTATCCGGTCCCTACCAATGGAGGACAAATTCTCTTTTTAGACGGGTTGCACAGTGCTTCGGGATAGGTTGACTTAGATCCAAACTAGGCAGGAGGCAAGGGAGGATCTACATGAAGAAGAGCAGAACATCCTGCGACAACTTTAGGCCCTTGACTTGGAGGAGGAGACATACTGGAAACAAAGATCACGGATTAGATGGCGCTAGGAGGGGGATAGGTAGATGAACTTCTTCTTTGCTGTCGCCAAGACATGTGGATGGAGCAACCAAATAGATTGCACACCATTGAGGGGGGGATAATTGATGAGCCACAGAGCGTTGCTAGGGAGCTTGATGCAATATTGGGAGAAGATCTGGGCCAAGCGACCCACAAAGCCCATATCGGTTCAAATTGCGCAGGTGCTAAACGAGGAGGATAACACTAGATTGCTGGCTATGTTCTCCTGGCAGGAACTCATAGCAACGATCAGCGATATGTCTGGAGGAAAGGCGCTAGGGTCGGATGGTTGGAGTCTCGAATTTTTCAAGACCTTCTTGGATATAGTGGGGCCCAACATTCTGGACGCTTTGAACCTTATGCTGGCCAAGAGGCAGGTTTGAAGGGAGCTTAATTGTTCTAATTGTTCTCGAATTGTGTGCATCCCCAAGTAGGCGGAGGCGCACTGCCCAGAACATTTTCGACCTATTGGGGTATGCAACATTTTGATTCGGTTATTCTCCAAGATGATCGTCCCTAGCTCCGCGAATGCCTAAATTGGTGGGGGTAAACCAAACAGGTTTCGTACAAGGCTGGACCCTACAGGACCAAGTGCTTCTCATGCAGGAGGTGTTTCATTCTCTTTGAATGTCGAATTTCCCAAGGCTTTGTCTCAAGCTAGACATAACTAAAGCATACGATACACTTCGCTGGGAAGCCCTGACCACCATCATGCAGCAAAAAGNTGGGGTTGTGGGGCCTCTCCTACTTTTCATTATCGCTATGGATCTATTGCAGCATTACTGCAGGGCGGTGGGGGTTGGTGGTCTAGAAGTTGCGGGGGTGGAATGTCTAGTTGAGCATTACGCAAATGACACAATGTTGCTTAGTCGCGCCAGGGTCCCACAAGCGTGGTGCATCAATGTGGCACTGTCATGGTTGGCGGACGAGTTGGGGCTGGAGATTAACAGGGCTAAGTCAACGACTCACTTTGTCAACGTGGACAAAGAAGTAAAGAGCTGAGTAATGCAAGTCCTGAACATTCCTTTCGGAATAGTCAGAGATACTTACCTGGGTATCCCACTTTTCCAATGGTGGTGGTGTATGTCTTGGGGGATGTTGTTGGAAAAGGTTGAAAGACAGGTGGGACATTGGGCCAAACGCTTTCTGACTAGGAAGGGGCAAATGGTGGTGGTGTTGGGGGTACTCACGACAATAACCCGCTTTGTGGCCGCGGTTGCCACCTCGTTGAGTGCCATTATTGACAACCTCAACATGCGCATCCGTCGGTTCGTTTGGTTGGGGGGCTAAGGGGGGGTGCAGAAGTCACCTTGTAAACTGGGATTGGGTTGTGTGCCCTCGTAATGCGCACTGGGGGGGGGGGGGGGTGGCGACGCTAGGCGTTTCAAAGTTTGAGGATGAGTTGACGTTGGGCCAGCAACGCCTATTACTCCGTTTCATGAGCTAGTTTAGGGAGCCGGCCTAATGGGTCCAAGTAATGAATGCAAAGTACAGATGGTGGGAGGCGAGAGCATAGGACTCAAAGCCTTGGTAGATGCTTTGCAGCCACGCATGAAGAATGCAGGCGCAAGGGTGGTCGAATTTCAAGCTGCGCCACTTGTTGACGACCATGTACCTGCTGGTACCAAGCTGGCGGCAGATCCGGCAGGGACAGCTACCCAAGAAATTAAAGTTTTCCTGTAGCTGATTAAAAATGACGCGCTGCCTGTTCAGGCGCTCTTATGTAGAGGAGGCCTAGTTATGGATGACACTTGTCCACTGTGTGGCATCGTGCCCGAGACTGTGCAGCACTTCATTTGTCAATGCACCTACATGTGCTCCATGTGGCGGGAAGTGGGTGTGGCCCCCTTGATGAACCTCACGGGCGATTCTCGAGCCACACTGCTTTTATGGGTAGCGTGGAAGCTGCGGAATTGCAAAATTTTTCAACTGCGCAGACTGCCCCCCCCTCCACAGGTGGTTTCCCAGGCCGTAGTTGTGTGGAGAGAGATTGAAGCAGCGATGGGGGTCATGTCGACGTATGAGCTTGACTGTGTGGTGTTCCAAGAAGATGAGGAGTTGTGGCAACTGGTGGAGCAGTGCGGTTGGAGTGATGTCCTGTAGCGGCTCGTGGGTGACCCAGCCCTCCCAGACGATGCCTATTTCGCTAACTGGCACAAGGACCGAACCTATTTTAGGGGCACTAAGGTCATCATCATTGACTCCTCGATCGCTAGGTGTCTGGGGGCCCAGGCCGATGGCGAAATCATTTTGCCCTCCACACGTAGGTTGCAAGATGCCGAAATTTTCTTCAATGGGCCACTGCCACGCACGCAAAACCAACAAGTTCCCAAATCCTCTTTGCCCCTGATTTGGGCCCGAGCGGCAGATCTTGTGGACCGACTTTTTGTATAGTCAGGCAATGGGTCAAAACTCCAAGGCATCCACTTTGCTTTTCTTAAATGTCTTAAATTGAGAGTTAGGGTTAACTTGCCGAGGTTTTTCTTGGCGGCTCTGCAACAGCAGAAGTGAGGCTGCCACTTCGGGCTCATCCTAGCCCTGTGGCGGGGGGCGACATCTTTTGGGGTAGGGGCTTGGGCCCAACGCCCCCCCCCCTTCAAGTGGGAGCCTCGTCCAGCCCATCCCCTTTGGCTGGCCTGGGGATTTTGGGGACCTAACCCACGGTGACTTATACCAGAAGAAGATGTAGTCGTAGGGGACGGAGGAACCCAAGCCCCATGGTGGTGTCGGAGATGTCACCGCCTGGAATGTTGGGGCACAACGAAAGAAGCGATGAGGAACTACAACGAGCGGCTTTGGAGGCCGCTACCACGGTGCACGATGCTAAACGCCGGGAGTGGGAAGCAAAGTGGGAAGAAGCCCTCACACAAGCACAGATTGAAATGGAAACCTATTTCCGTGAACGGAAACAAGAGATAATACGATAGCAAGCTTTGCTGGCAAATGCAGCCTAGGCCCGTTTGGTGGATGAGATTTGGGCCCAAGTGCGAGATGAGCTGATCTAGGAGGAAACCACTCGAAGAGAGCACGAGGCGGTTGAGCAAGCTTAGCAGGAGCGAGAGCAGGAGGAGGAGGAGTAGAGACAATATCAGTTAGATCGGGCGCACAAGCAGAGTGTGCGCCAGTGGCTTAGGGCTGGATGATGTCCATACATCATCTTGGGCATCAACTGTGAATGCATGTTCGGGGAACTTCGGTGCCACATCCACCGGACTTCGACGCGTTTCCACCCGGACGAGGGGATGTCAACGGAGGAACGAAGCTGGCGTGAATCGGCCATGCAAGGACTCCAACAAGCCATCAGTTTTGTGGACACTAAGTTTCATTGCAATATGTTGGATATTCTCCATGCCCTCGAACATCCACACTATGGGATGCATGGGATGCATGCTTTTGGCGTGAGTGTTTGGTGCACGGTTTGGTGCACGGTTTGCACAATCGATTGAGGCTTAAAAACTTCCCATTTGGGCCAATGTCGTTGACCCACATTTTGTAATATCTTGTATTTTATCTTCAGTAATATGATCCCCAACATTTCCTCAAAAAAATAAAAAATAAAAAATAAAAAATTCTGGGTGTAATTCCACTGCATTACTTTTCACATTCTTCTCCCATGTGATTCATTAATATCCTATAGTATCAATAGTATCAAAATCAGAAAGCATTAAAGGGCTGGAATATCTGTTGCTTATTATGAACTTGTTTACCAAAAATTTCTCATTGACCTGCACCCACAATACTAAGATTTATAGGAACTTCTATTATTTTGTATTGTGAAATTGAATTGTCCAAAACGTTTAGCAAAATTTCTTGTGAAGTTATAGGCTCTTTGATTGACTGCATGTTCTAATTTTTAACATTTCAATAATAACTGCAACTCTGTGTCAGCTAGACTTTTGCATATGGTTTAACTTTGTAAGCATGACAATTTTTCTGGTTTTGTTGGAAATGCAGTGTGCCCAACAACCTTGAAAAGGATCTGCCGGCAGTATGGAATAAATAGGTGGCCATCACGAAAGATAAATAAGGTGAACCGATCATTGAGAAAATTGCAAGGTGTCCTTGAATCTGTGCAAGGTGCGCAGGGAGCACTTCATATAGAAGCATTTGCTGCAGGACTAGTTCCTGTATCCTGCGTTCACCATGCTTCATTAACTCAAGAAACTGTGTTTAAACCAGATTCAAAACAAGTTGGCCGGGCAGATGCTGACAAAACAGGTAAGAGTGACGAGGAGAGTCACAGAGGGGATGAGAGAGATGCAGAATCTTATGATTTCAGTCATTCTGTTTGTCTCAAGGACAAGGGCATATCACCACAGCACATGTCTAATATCTCTCTGCAAGATGTGGATTCCCAGCAGATTGGGAGATCAAGTGGAGGTGTTTCAAATTTTGTAATTAGCCAACGATGTTTTACCGACAACGGACACATCAGTTTGCATCAACGGCCAGGTGATTTTCAAATTCCAAAACGCTTTAGTAATGCACAGGACATATGCAAAGCACAATCTGAAGCAACTGCAGAAGAAGCTGGCAATAACCACATTAATGTCAAGCCAGTTGAATTGAATGGAAGAGACAAAAATGGTACCAACGCTTCACAAAGCCAAAGCGTAAACACTAGGTTCCAAGATGAAGGTGTTTGTGTGAATTGCAAGGAAACGGTTGTGAAAGTAAAGTACAAAAATGACACCGTGCGTTTAAGATTGAGCTCAGAATCTGGATATTCAGAGTTGCATTCAGAGGTGGCAAAAAGATTCAATTTAGATCGTTCTATATTTGATCTAAGATACTTTTGTGACAATAATCAGTTGGTTCTGATAACTAGTGATTCAGACCTGCAAAATTGCATTACCGTTTCAAAAATTTCCGGTGACAAAGCAACCAAACTCGAGGTTCACCATTATTCAAGCACTGAAAGCTCGTGTGAAGATTCTGCTGAATTATAAAACTCTTAAAATCAGATGAATTGTAAATGATTTATGTTGTTCTTTTAGGGTTTGCAGTCTGCATTTTCTGGATCTGTTCTAATTTATGTAATTTATGCCCAATTTTGAGCTTCCAAATCATGGACACCTTGATGTTCCCCTTGAAAATGCCATGCACAACATTATTCCAGGGACCTGATGAAGGTCGGTTACTGGTATTTGAAAGTCAACCTACCTGCTTTGTCAACAAAGCATAAGAATAAGAAAAGCTAGGTACATTAAGTCAAATTAAATCAAGACGAGACATTGGCAGCAAAGGAACGTCAAGTTTTCGGTGCTACTGCTGTGTTGTTTCTGTATGTATGTATATATGTATCCCTTTAGTAGCATAGCACGTTCAGTTTTAGTTGGGGAATCCTACTTCGATGAATTTGAGCAGAAAAAAGCAGATTTACTTTGAAGTTTCAGAATCTTTCTGAAATGAAGGCAGGCTTCGAAACCTAACCTGACTGACGATGGATGTCTTCACCAATACGACATTTGAATATGACAACATACTCAAACTAATAATCCCAAGAATATGCATTGAATTCAGATCATGATTTTGGCCATCATTACAGAACATAGATATTTGTAGTTGCAGTAGTATGAATCGTCATGAAAATTATTATGGATATGCAACAATAAATAAGGATTTTACTATTTGTATATCAATCAAAATTATCAGGATAGGTAAGTGGTGAGTTCATTATCTCATCAGCCATGAGGTTGCTAGTTTGAGCTGTAATTTTGATAGCATTTTATTTTCAGATTCACAATATCCGAAGTTATTCATTATTTAACTGAAAATTATAATATCTTATTAGTTAGATATGTTCACAATATTGTTTTGTCAACATTCATCTGTTTATTAAATATTTCTAGTTGATGATTCCAATCCTTGTTTCAATGAGATTTGACTTAACTCTTAAACCTGGTGTTTTATTGGTTACAAGTTTGAGTTGAAGCAACCTAGTTATATTTTTGCGCATGTTCTATTTAAGTTTTATCAAATTATATTGTTGGCTAAATAGTTTAGATACATATAATTAAAGTTCTAATTCTGGTGACCATCTTACGAAATATAGTTTATGTGAATGTTGTAACATGCATAGCTTGAATTGTTTTTTTATTAAAGTATTATGTTAGCTATGACTTGAGATATATAGTCAAAGTTTTGGTTGGAAAACTATCAACTGAAAACAAAATGTTACATCATACATAGTTTGCATTTTGGTTTTTAAAGACATTTTAAATATATATATATATATATATATATTTTGGAACCAAATGGACATAGGGCTTGGTAGCACAATGTCATCACTATAGTAAGGTAGATGTGACCTACTAAGCAAGAGTGTCTCACAAGAGTATTCTATTGCAAGGCTACTCCATTGATGTCACACTTGGAGGTGGAGCTAGGAATTGAACCTACAACCTCTTCACCAAGAGGTGAGTGTCTAGGAAAAGAAATTAAGATAAAAAAACTAAATGCTAAGGCATAACAAGTTGTTTTAAGACAAGTGAGCAATAGGCAAAGGATTCTTTTAATACTAAAAGGAATTAGATTGCATGGTCATTAACTCTTTTAAAAGAGAGTTAGGATGTGCTTATTTATGGCAACTTCATTGTTGTTCCATGCTTGGTATTTTAATATGACTTAGTAGACAATATTGTTCTCACTGATGAAACACAATAGACATAAATATTGTTTATTAGGGTTCTATCTTCCCTTTAAATACTACCTTTGTCATAGGGAGGCTAAAATGACATTAAGTCAATACACCAAGGTAGTATGTGTAATCATGGAGAGGTTAGGGTTTTGCTTAGAACTATTATTGGATTATGGTATGGATGGGTTTGGTATTCTCTGCACACATGTATGGTGTTGCCTTGTGGGTTGAGTTATTGTAGTAGATCTATCTCAGAAGGAATAAACATATTTTTGACTTCAATATGGCATCTTCACCATTTAAATTGATGGCCCAAGTTAGTGCTTAATGAAACATTATAAAAGGTGATGTGGTTTAATGCACTATATGACATCTTTTGGTGTTAAATTGATTACAAGGATTAACATATAATCCTCTCTAGGATCAATATAAAAAACATAATTATATTTCTATATATTTTACATGATGATTTCACTTGTTATATACACCAATGGATCAATGTTCTATCTTGTTTCAAATTTATACAATCTATTTTATGTTTCATTCTATGGTTGCATAGTTTCTATTTTAACTATTATGTTCTTTCCTTGATTATTGCCAAACTTTTTTAAATGCACATAATCAACATCACATAAGGTTGGTTAGTTTTATAATATTTCCAACTATCATCTAACACTACCCTTCAATCTTAGGGATGATGTTACATGAATTGTTGTATTGATTTTGTAGTGAGTGTTTGTTCTAAACATGAGATGAATTTAGGGACATCCATGTTGACTAGACATGGATAAAATTTAATTTATTACATGCTTCTTCCTTTAACTTATAATAAATCTAAATAATTAAACAAAAATGAAACAACAATTAAAATTTTGTATATGAGTCTTTTGTGTACATTAGAACTTCATGTTTCTTAACTCTTGGATAAATATTTGGGAATATTTAGTAATGGGAGCACTATCCTTTATAGCAGGATTTACATTCATGGGATGTCGGGGAATGGGATATGGTATTTCTTTAGGGATACTTTGAAATTGGTAGTTGCTTTAATTGGTGGCTAACTTTGATTATGAGCTAATGTTGATTCTTCATTAACAATTGGTTTTGACAACTGATTTTTAAGTTTGGACATGAATTGTTGATTCTATATTTCTTGTCCTAGATATTTTATTTCATTATTTGCTTCAATTAAAGTCATCATGGCACTTCCAATTTACTTTAATTTTTTGTTCATGCTCATCCTTGTATACTTTGTATCATTTCTAGCATTTCTTTGCTTTCTCTCTTTCTTGCCAATATCAATTCTACAAATTTATGAAAATACTCATAATATATTTTAGTTTGCTTTTCTATTTCAATTTTCAACTTTTGATTTTCTAGTTTTAACTTTTTCACATCAATTACCATATGAACTTTATTACTACTTAGTAAGTCAATTTCTTTCAACTTCTAATTTTTTTTTTTGTCAAATCTAATTTTGTAGCTATTGTGTTCATATATACCTAGACCTTCTATCTCAATTCCTATTTTTTAGCTTTGGCTTTCATGATATTTTCTTTTTGTATACTTTTTTTATTCTACTACCTTTAATTTTATCTTTATGCCTTCCATACTTTCATGCATGATCTTGGTTTTGGCATAGTGCAACATTGACTTCACATATCTGCTTATATAGTTTCTTATAGTATCACTTCTATGTAAGAGATTTATAGTAAGTCTAGTATTTAACCATTGGACTACTAATTCAATTGAACTTTGGGAGTTAGTTTTGTATTTATTTGTAAAATGTCTTCAAACTCTCTAATTTTTCATCCATTCTTTTCTTGTGGAATCTTAATTTCCTAAAGATAGAGAGGTATGATGATATTATATGTTTCATTTCTTGAATATTCAGGAATCTCCATCGGTATCTCCCTATCTTTCCTATCTATTTTATTTGACAATGCTTTTGTCATGTCATCTAAATTGTCTCCATTGCTCATCATGCCAATTTGTTACATTATATAAATCTCTATTAGGTAGCCTTCTAATGTTGGATTGGAGATATATGCATATTATTATATCCTTAGTGACTATCTTTAGAATTTTATTGGTAGATTATGTAATTTCCTATTTAGTCTAGTTGTTTTGTTCTATAATCTTCTTTCCTTCCCTCCTCCTTTTTATAATTAATGGCTAAACCTCTCCCTTCTCATCATTTGATATATTTAGTCTAGAGCTTAATGTCGCCTTCCTTGATCTAGTCACAATAGTTTTCTAATCTCTATTCATAGGTTCTTTTTCTACATCCACTCCATGTGTGGAGTATACATAGTGCATGGATAGAGGAACTAGATTCTAGAGGTAACCTGGTAAGAAATGAAAAAACTTTACATTGGTTCATTTGTAGTGTAAATCATGGTCAGTTGTGGGACTTCATGTTGATGTTTGTATGTAATCGATGGTTTAGACACTATGTTCTTGGTTATGATCAATTATCATTAACAATTACAATTATTCTCTTGTTATGTTTAGTTATGAAAAGACATGACTTTGTAGTTTTACATTTATGTTGTTGTGCTAAGTTTTTAGTACATCATATATCAAAGTATTCTATTTTTGTGATAACAAACATTTCATTCACTTTTAGAAGATATTCTTGGTGTTCGGTTAACTCCATTTTTCAATTGTGTTCACTAATAATCATCCTGATCCTATGGTTGCACTATTTTTAACATGATATTGGAGTAGGTTAACATGTGGGTACATGTTCTTCAAGTTGGGTCCCAAAAGAAAGTGAATTACATAGGGGTCACGTGTAGTTGTTAAGAACATGAGTATAGAAGCTAGTAATTCTCATTAACCAATGCTGATACCAAAGGCTTGTGTACAATTGCTTGAAAATCAGGTGCTTATGATCACTAATTATAATGTTTGAAAGATATAGATAAAGTTACTCCTCAGAGGAAATAATTTGGAGGATGCTATTCTTCCAACTATGATAATGGGTACAAAAGATAATAACATGACATAGATGTTGATTTGCCTCAACATCCTAGAAGAGTATGTGTAGTTGATCAAAATAGAAGAATATGCCCATAAAATGTACAAGAAACTAGAGGAAATCCTTGAAGTAAAGAATGAATAAAAAAATTTCATTTCAAAAGTCAACTCAACACTATGTGATTAAAAGAGAAAGAACCAATCTTCACACTTAGCTTGTTGATAAAATTTTAATCTTGCAAGAAGGTTTACATGCACAAAACTCAAAATTTTTTGAAGAAACTATAAAGTTTTGTTTGGTAAAGGTGATGCCATCTTCCTTTGAAATTTTTTGCAAAACCATTAAAAACAGTTGAAATTCTTATATAGTTATGGAGTTGTATGTGAAAGTACTTAAGAAGGAAGCTAAAATGAAGGTGTATGCTAAAGACAAGATTGAATCGTCATTCAAGGTCCTAGTTTTCAAAGAAACTATTGACCAAGAAAAGGAGGAGGCAACTATTGTAGTTCTATCATATATGCAAAAAGGAAGGGAATCATGATATAAACCATTGTTTCAATAATGTGAAGAATATAAAAGCAAAGATCATGACAAAGTGGTAGATGAAGCATTTTGCAAAGAATTGTGCTAAAAGAATGTAGAAGACAAAAGAAGACAATGATGGTGAATTCTCAATTAAAAAGGAAAAATCTCAAAGTCAAAAATCTAGTGTTGCTAACATGACTAAGGATAATGAGTCTAAAAGCAATTCCCTTATAATTGACTTCAATGCAACCATGATGGATTCTAATACTGATGAAAATTCGATCTATATTGGTTTTGGTGCCTTGTCAATTTACAACTAATAATCTTGGTTGTTTAACTTAAGTAATGAAATCACATCTTGTTAAAATTGATAATGGATGGTTAATTTATATTGTTAATACTGGAGATGTCAAAATTGATAATTTTATATTGAAGAACATCTATCATCCCTGTAAGTTTACGATAACATTGATATAAATATTTAAATTAGTGCAAGATGGTTTAACTGTCAACTTTTCAAAAAATTGTTAAGGTCAACAACACTAGCATAAATGGTGAAAACCATAATCTTGCATTTGGTGTACCAAGAGGGAGAATTTTTAAGTTGGTCAATAACTATATTAAAAACATATTTTTTACTACAAGCCAAGATGAGCTTATGCATTGGTAGCAAAAATATTCATCTCTAATTTTCCAATCTTCTTAATTATCTAGTAAATATTTAGCTTAGCTTGATTTTGTGTCAGTATCATCTTTTTGTGACATTAGTGAATTACAATTCTTTTGATTGATTTGTAAGTGATTATTAATTTTTGATGTTGAATTATCCATTGGTAGATCAATGAGTTGAACGTTTGATAAGCGGCGAGGTACCCCTATGTCCAACCATATGAATCACAAGCGTTCACGCACGATCTAGTCGAATTCCATGGATGGGACTAGTTGTGGCATCTAGATTGTTATGCCTTGATCGCAGTTCCNATGGGACTAGTTGTGGCATCTAGATTGTTATGCCTTGATCACAGTTCCTTGTCTTCCCACTTGGATTAGTGGTAGCTTTATCACGTATGGTTTAGTCCAAAGTGAGGCATATGATTCTTGATGTTGTTTTGGCCTTATGCTACTCCTATTGATAATAAAGAAATCAATAATTTAAGCTAATTAACAATAGAAAGCAAAGTCTAGACTAGCCAATGGGTGATGAGTGTTTGTTCCCAGCTTACTGTACATGTTCTAAACCCACGTATCCACTATTGGGATTACCAAGCGCTATGCTATTGGGTGAACCAAGAAATAACACTGCTGGGCTTGTTAAGCGAATATGTGTTTACACTCAAAGCTGGTTGTGCTCATTTTTCCAATTCATTAATATGCAATATAAATTGCATGGAAAGTAAATCTAATCTAAGTCAAAGTTTTGCAATGAATAAGAATCAATCTCGATCTTATTGCTATTCATGGAATATGTCTAGGTACACTGCCACTTGAATAAGACATCGTACAATTGACTCAGATCCACATTGCAGGTGCTCATTGACTGTTCTCTAAGACTACAAAATAAAATTGCAAGAGTTTGGCTACTATATTAACTAACTTATGTCCAAACCATGCACCCAAGCATTGTATTTATGGGCCGACACACATGCCACAATATCAGATATCTGACATGGCTTCTTGGGCATTGATATTGGGTATATGATATCACAACTTTAATATCGAATATCCAATATTTGATATTTGAGCTAGACAAAATATGAGAGATATTTTTTATGTTGAAAGTTATTTTAGTGGATCTCTGGCACATTATTACCTATGTGGGAGAAAAAATAGTAAGAATAATATAAATATAAGCATGTTTGAATTTATCTTAAATTGGAATAAATGTTCACCAAAAGTCTACCCTACAATGTAACTCTATTTGGTTGTTCATTGTGTTTTTACTTTATTGTTTAATAGTTTTATTTCTATTATATATTTCTAAAATTTATTGTTTCTAAGTATAATAATTCTTTGTTTAAGATTGTAAGGATGATCTCTAATTTTGTTCTGACTATAAGAAGCATGTTCTCTAAAGTTTTCCATTTAAATGTTTTCTATAATAAATCATAATTTTTTACTCATATCAAGCTTTTACATGCTTTCGCATTATGCTGGTCAAAATGACATTTTATTTCAAAAGTACTATTCATTGGGATTTAGTACTTTTAGAAAACTACTAGACCCATAAAGTATAATTATCCTAGTAGGGTAGAATGGGAAGGCCACATAAGTTCTAGAGGCCCTAGATTGTATGACATCTATACTTAAGAGTAAGAAAAAATTGAAAAGAAAAAAAAATACAAAGGTAACAAAACAAAGTAGGAAAGTAGGTAGTGACATGCTGGTGATTACAACTTGTTAATTTAATGCATATGGTAATCATACAAGTTCTAGACTTGGTTTTATGATATACATTTTACCTTTGAATGAAGTCAATGAGTTTTGGGGTAGAAGGAGGGCTATGGTTCTAGCGTGTTGTATTGTTGACCTTGAAATCATTTACATTGATGTTAGTAATGAGGCATGCTCCTCTATTTCTAGAATAATATCATATTATTATTTTTGGTTATAGTTTTCAATGGAGATTGGCATAAAGTAATTACATTATTTAGGTGAACTTTCAAAGTGATTTGCCAAGATGTTGCAGTAAAAAAAGGTCAAAAGATAAGCCAAATCTCATTGGTGGATGATTAGACATTTGTTGATTTTAGTTGAATAGCTTTATGAGGTAAATTGGTTGTTTAGTGGATCCCTTGGTTAAATAATTAAATAAAATTAATTTGTGTGTATTAGGGACTTCTTATATATCTTTCATCTCTAACCAATTGCCACACAACTGAGTATGTGAAACCAGGCTTGGAATTTTAAATTATCAAAGGTATTATAAATTTTTGGAAAATGTATTTTTTATTTAAAAAGGAATCACCAAGCATTCTTGTTCATTAACTATTCCATTAAATGTGAGCATGATTGAATTTACACCCTTCTATATACTTTTTATTCATTATTAAGTGTTTAGAATCAATATCATTAGCTCTTTATACTTACTAAATTTATTAAAATAAACTAAAACAATGTAATTATTTATTGTAAAGATCATATTGTAACTCTAAATACTTGAACCAAGTGTTTACTATATATATACATGTTAATTATTTTCTACTAAATTTGATNCAGGCTTGCTTGTAAGTGTCACGGTGTATGGTTAAGCAAGTCTGAGGTATGTGATTTTTTTGGTCTTTTTCAGTTTATCTTCTATGCTATCAGAGAGGAAGGGTTGAGAAACTAGAGTAACTCTAACTAAGATCCTAAGTCTAATTTAACTAGCGTTAGCATCCGTTCCCACTTACCGGACACACCCTGAACTATGCAACTGTGGTTTACCAAACGCTAATCGTTACTGGGATCACCACACGTAACGCAAGAGCTCGAAGTGGTCGTACTGAGGCACCTATTTAGCTTAAGTGTGATAAGCAGCCGATTCCTTGATTAGTCGTACACGTCCGTAAACGCTCGTAATCAAGTCGTACTTGAACGCACTAGGAAAGCGGTAAATAAAAGCAATAAAACCATGTACTGCAAGGTTTATCCAATCAAGTTCGTCTTTATTGCCATAGACAACTTGGGTTCAGGTTACAAGCTACTCGAATAAAGAGCCGTTCACTCTAGGACTCCTACTGCGGGCACATGGGAAAAATTCTAACTCTGGAGTGATCAATCTGCCAGAGCTTCGCTGCTTCTAGCTAGGATTTGGAAATAAGGGGAGTGCCGCCTCTTATTTATAGATATGGCGGTGGACCGCGATATCGCGTACGCGATATCGCAGGGAAAGACTCGATATCGCATACGCGATATCGCATGGGATGCGATATCGAGTTCCTTACAATGATATCAGGTAGGTATGGGATTATTAGGGGAAATGGAACTAATGGGATGACATGTGAACGGTCTTTATTACAAGACTTGACAAAACTGGTGTTCATGACAACAAGGGTGAACACCTTATTACAATGACATCAGGCCACAGTTGGCAGCTGAGAGAAAAGAGGAGAGAGAATAGAAGAGAAGAAGAGAGAAGAGTCTTGTTGCTGCCAACGCCTAGATTGCGCCTTCCGTTGTCCATCCGTAAGCGCATTATCAATTCCACTCCTTGCATAGCGGCTTCAATGCTGCTCCATTCCAAGTGTTTGCTCCAGATCCATTCCGTTGTTGTATGATGGCCATCTGCACCCACAACACAATCATATATTAGCAAGGGTAATTGAATCATTAAGTAAATCATACCTTGCTTCGGTTTAGGTTCCTTGGCTAAGTTGTGGTATGGCTAATATGGATCTGGGAAAATGTAGATGATGACTACCGAAGGTATAGGGGTTAGGAAGAAAAACGAAAAAATCCGGGGCTTAGGATAAAAATCGAAAAATCAGGCCCCGTACCCCCATGACTAATCGCGAACCTCCGGTAGCGTTAGAATGGAGAAAGAAAAGGAATAGGAAAGATAGGTAAAAAGGGACAACTATGGCATCGGTGAAGGGGATGTCATGATGGAAATGAACAAAAATGTTAATTAATTGCAAAAATGTTAAGGAAAAGAAGTTAACTAATGTTCCAAATAGGAATGTCAGTGGGTCCTCCCCAAAGCAGGCTCATGCCCTTAATGCCCTGACAATCCCACATTCAAAGAGTCCGTGGGCTCTGGGAATGTCCTTTGGAACAAGAGTTAAAGTCTTAACCGTAAGAATTTACCAAAAAGAAAACAAAGCATCAACCAAAGTATATACAATGATACAACCGGCAATGAGGTGAACAATGGAGAGAAGGATGGGAAGAAGAGAAGTGGAATGGAATCCCAAGAACAAGGTGGTGTACAGCCCCTTGTGTGTTTCATGATTAATGTGACTTGGCGAATCTCATTCCAACTCTGGCCTCAAACCAACCACTTCCAGTGACTTCGCATCAATGCAGTTGGTTAAATCATCCACTTGGGTAACAAGGATGCAACTTCGAGAAGCCACCACCATTCCGACGAAACAACAGAGAGAATGGGAAGCGAGAAGGGCCTTAGTTAGAGGGAACACTTTGGTTCCATAACCAGTGCTTGCAGCCCAAATTTTATTTCGTCTAAGGGGTGTGCTTTGAATCCTCACTTTTAGCTTTTTAGCTTTTTCTTCTTCTCTTTTTTCTGTTTTTCCATTTTTTTTCTTCTTTTTTTTGTTTTGTGTTTTTATGCGTGGGGACCACACCATGCAAAGACTTCTTTATTTTTATTGTCTCAGCTTCCGATTATTGGGTTACATCGGAACGGTAAGAAAACCCAAGAAGAAAACATCCAAGCACCCAAGTGAATGACCAACACAAGAGCACCAAGTTCCCTTGAAGTCACACCCGTTTCAAATCCTTGAGTCCTTCCTTAGTTTGAGAAATGCCCAGTCACTGGTTCGTTAAAGTTCTTATTGGAAGGGAACTGTACATTTCCAAGCCAAGGGAAACCATAGACTTGATGGATGGATGGATGAAGTGATCTCATTGCCTGCCATATCAAAAGAACATACCTTAGTATCAACAATGTAACTTAAAGGTAAAAACCAAACATTAGCAATTAATGAAAAATAGTTCATCCCATCGGCCTGAACACTTATTGGATGACGAATTTACATGATGGATAACACGCACACACACACAAAAAGATAGAAAAATATAATGATGTTGTAAAACAAAAACAAGAAAAGTTAAAGAAATTGTAAAACAAAAATTAGAAAAGTTAAAGAAATTGTAAAACAAAAATGTGTAAAACAAAAACTGAAAAAGAACTGAGGGCCCCTTATGGTTAGCATAGGTGGCCATCTCCCCCATGACTGAGTTGTAAGGGAGAGATCCGAAATAATGAGCGTGGTTGAACGCTGGTAGAAGTGTGACTTGTACTGGCTGGCGCAAATTCACGGAAAGGTTTTATCTGTTGTACATTAACCAGTAACCTTTTATTCGGGCTGTCAGGCTTGTATATCATCATGGCCCCGGAGGGAAAGGTAGTATGAATAATGTAAGGTCCTTCCCACAAGGTCTGAAATTTCGTACGTTGGGGTACATGTGTGGGGTTCCAGTAAAGAACCTTATCTCCTGGTTTATACCGAAGCCTCCGGATCCTTAAGTCATGCCGTTGCTTACTGTGTGCTTTGTGCAACTCATTTAACGACAGTGCAACCAAGTGATTCTCATCTAACACATTCAAAGTGGCTAGTCGTTGTTTTTGTGCTAGGTCGAGATCCAGGTGAAGTTCGGAAGCCATGGACAGTGTACGGAGCTCACACTGAATAGGTAGCTTTGGAAGTTTTCCGTACACTAGCTCATAGGGAGAATATCCTGTAGGGAGCTTCCAAGTGGAACGATATGCCCAAAGAGCGTCATTCAATTTCGTGCTCTAGTCACGTCTAAATTTGCTAATTGTACGTGTTAATATTCTGGTAATCTCCCTATTAGTCACTTCAGCTTGGCCATTAGCTTGGGGGTGATAAGGTGTGGTCAGTTTATGCTCAACCCCTAAGCGTTGCATCAATTTTCTAAAGGTTGCACCTGTAAAATGCATTCCATTATCGGAAATAAGTGCACGTGGCACACCAAACCTATTAACGATTTGTTGCTGTACAAATCGGGCTGCTGTAGAAGATGTGCAATCGGTTACAGTGGCTGCTTCGGCCCATTTAGTTAAGTAATCAACAGCAACGATTATGTATGCTTTTCCGTTGGACATTGGTGTAATCAGTCCCATGAAATCAATCCCCCAAATGTCAAAGGGTTCTAGAGGTTGAATCCATTGTTGTGGACCCTCCATCCTAGCAGTCATTCCCCCATCACGCTGGCAGCGCTCACAAGATTGAGCAAAATGATGGGCGTCCCGAAATAGCGTTGGCCAATAATATCCTGCAAGCAGGATTTTAGTGGCCGTTCGTCTCCCCGCATAGTGTCCCCCACAGGGGCCCTCATGAGCATCCTGGAGAACTTTTAATTGATCTTGATCGGGAACACACCATCGAACTAGGCCATCAGAGCAGACTTTATAGAGTTGTCCTCCAATTTCCATGAAGTATTTGATGTTATGAAGAAACTGTTGTTTCTTCCTAAAGTCTAAATTCTGTGGCATTTGTTGTGAAGTAAGATAGGTGAGAATGCTGCTATACTAATTTACGTCTGTAGGTTGATTATTTATCACACCAGCAAAGAGGGCTTCGTCAGGAAAATGGTCAGATACCGCGTATTCGTCCTCTTTGCTGTCCCATCGCAACCGAGACAGGTGATCGGCGACGACGTTCTCGGTGCCCTTGCGGTCTACAATAGTGAGATCGAACTCCTGAAGAATTACCAGCCAACGTATGATACGTGGGCTAACCGTTGGCTTATTCATGAGGAACCTAATTGCACTATGATCTGTGTGGATATACACTTTGTAACCCAATACATAGTGCCTAAACTTATCCAGTGCAAACACAACAGCCATTAATTCTTTTTCTGTAGTTGTGTAGTTAAGTTGTGCACCGGTAATACTTTTACTGGCACAATGGATGTAATAAGGTCATTTTTGTTCATCTAATTGTGTCAGTACAGCTCCTAAAGCATAATTGGATGCATCGGTCATTATGTGGAATGGTCTAGACCAATCGGGTGCTTGTAGAATGGGAGTTTCCACAAGTCTCTGTTTAAGAGCTTGGAATGCTTGTTCACACTCCCTGGTCCATTCAAATGGTGCATCTTTCTTTGTTAATTCTACCAACGGCTTGGCAACTTTGGAAAAGTTCGCAATAAACCTCCTGTAGTAGCCAGTGTGTCCAAGGAATGACCTTACGTCTTTAACGGTTTCCGGTTGTCGGGTAATTCCTTGGATGACTTTAATTTTTTCTGGGTCAACTTCGATTCCTGATTGTGAAATTTTGTGCCCCAACACGATGCCCTCTTGAACCATCAAATGGCTCTTTTGCCAGTTGAGCTTAAGGTTGGTTTCAACACATCGTTTTAGGACTTGCTCTAACCGGTTGAGGGCTTGATCAAAGCTCGTTCCATAGGTGGAGAAGTCGTCCATGAAGACTTCTACTCCATTGCCTATTTGTTGTTGAAAGATACTTAGAACTAAGCGTTGGAACGTGGCAGGTGCATTACATAAGCCAAAAGGCATTTGTTTGTATGCGAACGTTCCCCAAGGACTGGTGAACGTTGTTTTGGCTTGGTCTTCTGGTGCAATGCGTATTTGGTTATACCCGCTATATCCATCCAGAAAACTGTAGTAGCGGTGCCCTGCTATAGTGTCTAAGACTTGGTCCACAAATGGCAGTGGGAAGTGGTCTTTGAATGTTGCCATATTTAACAGCCTAAAATCTATACATACCCTCCATTTACCTCCTTTTTTCGGAACAATGACAAGAGGGCTAACCCATTCGCTGTCAGCGATAGGGTAAATGAACCCGGCCTTGAGGAGTTGTTCTAGTTCTTCTTTAACAATTTGTTTTAATTTCGGGTTCAATCGCCTCTGGGGTTGTTTGCGAGGTTTCATAGAAGGGTCTGTATAAATCCTATGTTGGCATATCCGAGGGTCTATTCTGGTTAGTTCAGGATACGACCAAGCAAAGGCGGCTGACCACTTGTTTATCACCCTTAGCAAACTTTCTTTTTGCGTGGGTACGAGCTTTGCGTTGATGATCACCGGTTTTCCGTTTTTGAGGGTCACGTATTCCAGACCGGTGGGCAACGGTTTTAACTCTAAGGGCTCCTGTTTAAACTCTTCAGGAATCTCCAACTTCCCCCAATTAATGTCTTCGGAGTTAAGGGCTGGAAGTTGGCAACGAACTTGCTCCAATATGTCTGCGCTTTCAAGGTAAGCACTAGTTATTCCCTCAGCTAGTTCCATGCACGTAGTTGGTTTACTATCTTTATCAGCCATCAGCCACTGGGCGTCTTCTTGTTGTGTGGCTATTGCATATAGGCACTTTTGTACATTAATGTCCTGTGCACACCGATTGCATGCAGGCAATGTTAAACTTCGCACTGCCCATGATTTCTGCACGCAATGACACCCTGTGTCACTATATGCGATGCATGGAACTCTTTTCTTCTCAATTTTCCCAAATGTATTTGTCTTGGATATTTCTAGGGAAAGGTTACGAATGCCTAAGCGGGCGTCGATTGTGTTTAGCCATGCCCTCCCCATGATAATTGGGAAATCCCCTTTATCATTATTTATTTCGATCACTAGGAAATCGGCTGGATATGACCACCCACCGACAGTTGTAACGATGTCTTCAACCTGCCCCAGGGGAACAGTGATGGACTGGTCAGCCAGTTCAAGGCGAACATTGCTCTTCTTGAGTGGAGGCAGGTTCCAGGTTTTATATAATTTTTGTGAGATTAAGTTAACCCCAGAACCTGAATCAAGGAGAGCCTTATGGGGTTCATTCCCAGCGACTTGAAGGTAAACTAAGGGGACTCCTGGATCCGATAATTTTTTTGGAAGGTGGCCAACTTTGATCTAGTCAATTACTGTATGTGTTAACATAACTGTGTGCATTGGACATGATTTTTTTGCTGGAAGATTTTCTGAAACTGCGTTAGGTGTGGAGACATTAGGAGGCCTGACTGCTGGTAAGGGCAAAGGTTGAGTTGGATTGTTGGCCCTAAGGAAGGGTCTTTTTGGTGAACGATGGTTAGAACCAATCGTTGAAGGTTTAGGAGCCCTCGCAGTGTTGGGCTGTCGCAGCTGAGTGGGATTTACTCTGCGCTTTGTTGGGGCAGTTGGTGGTGTAGTCGTAGGTGCAAGAGATGCAGAAAAATCTGGAGGATACTGTGGGTATGGGATGTTTCCCGAAGGAGGGAAAGTCCGATAAAATTCGTGAACTTGGTAGTAACATGGAGGTTTGACGTGACCCGTAAATTTACCTAGAGGAACCGGCTGCTGCGCATAGTAACCGTAAGGATCAGGCTGCCGGTAAGGGTATCGATGTGTTGGCGGTGGCATCCCCCATGACTGTGGATATTGCCACTGCTGGTGTTGTCCGATGGGTTGTGGAGGCATTCCACTTGGATAATACGTCAAGGGTTGGTGGAACTGCCTTGGGTTACCTTGTGGATAAGGTAACCTTCGGGGTGTTTGCCG
>MNCI01028574.1:125549-154223 GCA_015680685.1 Gnetum montanum | reverse complement strand
TCACCCTCAACTCCTAGAACATGGGATGAGTATGACTTGATTACGAGCATCTACAGATGTGTACGGCTAGTTAAGGAATCGGCTGCTCATCACGTTTAGGCTAGTTAAGTGCCTCAGTACGACCACTTCGAGCACGTGCATTACGTGTGGTGATCCCAGTAACGATTAGCGTTTGGTAGCCACAGTTGCATAGTTTAGGGTTTGTACGGTAAGTGGGAATGGATGTTGACGCTAGTTAATTTAGACTTAGCCCTTAGTTAGAGTTAGTTATCTTTCTCAACCCTTTGCTCTTAGCATAGAAGACATAAAATCATAAAAAACCATAAAAATCATATACCTTAGACTTAACCATACACCGTGAAAATAACAAGTAAGTCTGGGAAGACAACGAATGATTAACCCCAAGTGTTCCATGGGGCGTTTAGACATTTAGTCTTCGGAGTTCAACCAGATCGTGCGTGCTACGCTTGTTTTGTATGGTTGAGTGTAGGGGTACCTCGCCACTCATCAACTAAGCTAAGAGAGAAAGGGTCAGAGAGAGTCTAAGCTAGCCTAGGTGTGATGAGCATTCATTCCTTGATTATCCGTACACATCCTAGACTTTGTGTATGACTGCCACTGGGATTACCAAGTGTAGATCCTTGGTACACTACTGGGTTACCAAGTAGTCACACTTAAATGCTCGTAATCAAGTCGTACTTATTCTGCATTTAATAGGAGCTTAAGGGTGAGAAGAGATTAACTAGGAAAGCAGTAAATAACAAATAAATAAATAAATAGTTAAACTAAGTGAATGCTACAATGATGAATTAATCTCGATCTTTATTACTGTTCATGTGCATGTCCAAGTACGTCACACTCAAATAAGGATGCTGTACAATTACAATGACCACACTGCAGGCATACACTGGGAGAGAAGCATTTAGAGAAGAACTACATAAAAATTAACACTTAAACTAAGAACTAAACTAATGCCTATCGAAACTATCTACCTCTTATTTATAGATGAGGAGATAGGCTGCAATATCGCGTACGCGATATCGCGGTTGACTAAATGGTGATTCATCATACCCCCACGACTGAATGAAAACTTGTCCTTGAGTTATAGTGAGAACAAGCTCCATTGATTACATAGTGGATAGGTACGGGATTATTGGATGGTAAAAATGGATTTATGCTGCGATGTGGAGTGAAAAAAAATTGAGACACAACACAAAGAATGTGCTAGAGCTACAAAATTGGTTGAACTCATGTAGTTCTTGGTGGCAGTGGCTCCTCCATAGGTGCTTTTCCCTTGTCTTGTGCTCCAGGTCTTGGTGCTTGATGGTGTTGAAGTATGGCCTGGAGTTTCTCCTCTTCGATCTAGGGATCCTATGCCATCCATGCTAATGTTATGATGTTTGATGGAGTCGGCACTTCCCATGGGCAAGGTAGTTGTAGAAACATTTGATTTGCCTTGACATACCAAGCCACAAAGACCCGTTGTTCCTCCTCGTAGGCTCTGGCTTTGTCTCTGTACTCTTGAAAATCCACAAGCCATCGAGCCAAATCTATTGCAACACCCTTTTATCCTTGGTAGCTTGCCTTCACCACCTTAAGTTCAGGATTTTCAATCTCTAGTTTTTGCAATATCTTTTTATGTTTTGGAAATTCTGTTTCATATTTGATGTAGGTGGTAGCTAATTGGTGCTCGAGCTCTGTTCTTGGATGCCATACTTTTAACATTGTAAGGTTGGCATACCGCAGGTTTGCCAAATCCATGTATTCTGTAAGATCTTGGATCTGCAAGTCCCGATTCTTAACTTCCGCCTGGTGGGCTAATGCATATGTGTCCAATATGGCTTGCCAGTTAGTGTGTTGAGCACTAATAGCATTGATGTGGGCCTTGGCCATATGGATCTCCTTCTCAAGGATTTTTTTGTACATCCCCACCTGGTCTTGGAAGTGCTCCTTTAGCTTTTCATGCCATTTAGCCTCATTTTGCCATGTGCTTATTTCGATAGTTGTATTTTGACGGATTGCGCGTACCTCCTCCATTGAGAGGGTTCGATTCTCCTTGGCTAAACGGATCATGTCTTGGTTGACCCAGATGAACTGTTATCACAACTGATGAAAATGTTCTTCAAGAACATTCTTTTGCTTCTCCACAGAGGTCAACCAAAGGTTGTTAGCAACAAGCTGCTTGTTTTCCTCCTATAAGGCTTTGAGTGCCTTGATATGCACATGAGTTTGATCCTGTGCTACAGAGGCATCCCAAACAGTCCTCTCTTTTTCTTCTACCACCTTCTTATTCTTTGTTAGTAGTTTGGTTAGTTGCTTAGTTTTGAAATTGTCCAGTTGGTCTATGGGGACAAATTGCAAAGGGTCCCGCTGTGCTACTTGTAGTGCCTTGAGCTTTTCTTGTAATTTCTGCACCTCTACTTTAGCATGCTCAACCCTCACTTCTGTTAAGACTAGCTTCCCTTAGTGGAAATGAGGTTTGATTAAATTGCTGTAACATCTTGAGGGATGTCAAATAGGAACGTCATTATTTGTCCTATTTGTAGCAATCGATCAAGCGCATCCTCATGTTCCGCAAGAGTTATTGAGGTTTCGGCCAAAGTTTGAGCATCCCATGCTCTTGTGAGATCTACTGGTGGTACAACAGGTACATTGAACGATTCTTTAATGTGGTCTGCAACCACTTCTGTGGCTCCCATTGCATCTTGGTGTTGCATGACCACTATTGTGGCCCCTTCACCAGTTTCTAATTGCACTTGGAAATATGCAGCATTTCTTGAGATCTGTTGTGATCAAATACTCTCTCCTCCTCCTGTATGGATGGACACCTCACCCCTTGCATGATCCAAAGAAACCATGGGCTGTATGGCATCATCAATTATGCGAAAGAGAATTGCATCATCATGACTTCCCCAATTGATCGTTTTAGCGATGGCCTTGAGGTGGCTCATCTACGGTTTGTAATCTTGCGGTGGTGGTGGTTGATCCTAGTCTATGCTAGGCCTTACTTCCTATTTTTGGCTGGGTCCTGCATGTCTAGTTGTAGTTGGTCCAGCCATCTGTTCTTCTTCTTGTTCTAGTCCTAGCATCTTACCAGTGATTTTCCTTGTAGTTGGTGGCTTTAACAATTCAGTGTATGAAGCATTTTAGGCTTTTCGGAGGACATCATTAGTGTATCCCCTGATACCAGCATGTTGGCATAGCTTCTTGATAAGGCAAGGGAAGGGCAACGCCATCTTCCCTATCTTCTGTTCCTCGAACCACTTCAGGATCTCTATTAAGTATAGATGAGGTAGGTTAGCATTAGCCTTTCCCATCAGCACTGCACATCCTCTTGCTGCATATGTTGATATTATTTTTAAGCCCTTCTTGGGGTAGAGGTGATACGTTCCAATTTCCGTTTTTAACTCTCCAAATGTCTTATCCCTACCATATGCCCTTTCCAACCAAACTCGTTACACTTCGGGGTATAAACGTGTAGACAACTGAGCAACCTTGGGCCTTGTATTTGAAAGGTTTAATACTTTCGAAATGGCTTGTGCAGAGAAATTGACTGTCACACCACAAATATTAATAGTGGTGCCTTGTTCTCTATTGTGCCAGTATTGGTACGTCTTCCCTAGGTACCAGGCACTGCTGTCAGAGAGGGTAGGCCATAAGGGAGACCCTTTGAGATGATCCCTAACAGCCTTAGGAGTGAACTCTGCAAAAGATTCAAAATTAAATTCCATAATCGCTGCAGTGAATGTGGACCTTTCATGGATAGCTTGAACACAATCCTGGGGCAATGTGAGATGTTGTCCCTATTTAGGCATAGCAGTAGCTCCTCCTTCTGCCTACCCAGACTGTATGGTAGAAGGGTCCTCTTGATGAATGCTAAATGATTGTTCCTCCTGCGCTGCATGTTGTCTGATAGGGACTTGTTCTTTGCCTCTCCTCGGTCATTTGATCGCACCTTGAGCAGGACCTTCTTGTTGTCTGCGATTCGGGGCCATCTGCAATCACATGGGGCCAATCGTTAGTAAGGTTGTTACCAAAGTTAGGTTATACCTTACTACTTACCTTAATTAATTAAGTTAATTCCATGTGACATTAATTATTGGAAGAATCATGTCCCCGAAAGATTATAATGTTGAGCCCTCTTTGCTTAAGTGGTTTTCAATCTTAATTTTCTGGTATAGCTAAGGGGATGAAATTGTTTTTGACACATTTTATTCTTAATTTTCCAACTAATTACCCTTGATAATGTCCTTTGGGCGATGAAAAATTCCAAAAAATTTATGTGCTATTCGGTGTGTGTCCCTTTCCCACGACTAAGCTGAACACTCAGGGTTCAAGTAGGTTCAGATGGAATAAAAATCGGAGTACCAGCGAACGAGATATAGGTAGAAAAATAATGGTGTCATAATCATAAGTCGTAGAGAAAAATTTGAAAAAATCCCCCATGTGAATTGTGGAAAATGATGTTAAGTGTTGCAGGGGGATCACCTTTTTATAGCTGGACAGGGTGCGATATCGTGTACAATACATCGCTACACGATATTGCGTTGGTCGCGATATCGCATACGCGAGATTGCGAATTTAGTGATTTTTAGGCCAAGGGAAAAATACCAAATTTTGAAGGTTTTTCTGGAATAAAAAATAAAATTAAGGACATGTGGGCATGTGTTAAAGGGTCTAGGGTAATTTAGGTAGTTTTGAAGGCATGAATAATGATATGTGTGTGGAATTGATCAATAAGGACCTCAGATGGTAGAGAAAAAGGCTAGGTGATGGTTCATAGGAACATTGAATCGAAGGGATAGTAATAAGGGAAAGAAAATTGTTGGAATATGCTAAGGGTAATAAATGGTGTGTGGAAGGTGGGTCTTGAGTGAAAATTACAAAAATTTCGCAAGTGGGTCCTCCCTAAAGCAGGTTCTAGCCTATAATGCCCTTGCGTAACCACACTTAAAAGTGTCCGTGGGCACTCGAAGGGTTAAATGTAATCCACACTATTTCCACAAAACACACATATGTAAATATCACTGGAATGAGGTAAGAATTCTACACTATATGAGACACAAGCAACAATTACACGAACAATGAGATGAGATGAACTATAGAAGGGATTGTAGAGATTGGGACATGAGGTAACTAACCCAGGGCACAATGAATCCTATGTGAAAAGCATGATTAATGTATCATTAACCCATCATTCTAAGATCAATTCCAAGTCCATTCCTCTAATTAGTAACACTGCATTATCTCATCCCATGATGAGCGACTATGAGAGTACCAAAACAACAAGGCGTACTATCACTTGGCATTTTGTTCAAGGGGGAAGTGATTTTTTCTTTGAGGCACTTTTCTTTGTTTTTGTTTTTTTTTCTCGATTGCTGAATCTAGAGAAGTTGCCAACCTTCAGGCATGGGTGCATGTCTTTCCAGTGGGACCCCCTAGAACCGCATTGGATTTTTGAGTGCCTTTTGATTACTCTTACTCCCATTTTATGTTAGATCTATAAGGATCTTAGTACAACCACGTTGCATGGTAACTCCCACAGACGTCACCAAAGAGAATCCTCAAGTCCCCTTGATGTCACACCCTAATCATACCCTCTTGGTCCATCCTTCTTCATTTTGGGCACAATGAATACAAAATTAATTTTAAGTTTCAAGAATGTCAAGAATGTCACTGTAGCCCCAAACAAAACCTCTTATTTGTAGAATGGATGAGTGGGTGTAATGGGCTTATTGTCCAAATAATTGATCACTCGAGACTCGATAACATAGAACACACCTCAATCAACGATCCACTTGAGTGTTTTATTTGTAGATGAGATTACTTATAAAAACGTAAAAATGCAAAAAGACAAAATGATAAAACAAGAAATTGAAAAATGAAAAACTAGAACACAAAAAAGTTGCAAATCAAAAAAGTTGTAAAATTAAAGAAAATGAAAAGGATTTATTAATCCCGCTTGTTACTAGAATGGGGGATATCCCCCATAACTAAACGGTTGAGCATGGCAAGGATTAACAAATGAAAGATGAGGATCCTTGCATGTTGGAAACATTGAAACTTGGTCATACCTACCCCATTGGGGTTCACACACTTGATTGTAGTAAGCATAGTGGGGTAATTTAGGAGATGTGGTCCCTGGATAAAGAGTTGACCCACTATGATATTTGGGACTGTCAGATGGTATGCAAGGATTGGGATGTCACTCTTCATGGCTATATTCATTGGGCCGTATGGTTGTTGGAGTGTTAATTGGTGGCCATGATGAAGTAATACGAGGTGTTGTGTTCGAAGATAGGGATGCACCATAGTGTTGGACTTGTGCTAAGTTGGAAAATGCAGTGGCCTTGGAATTGTGTTGTCCCTTCTTATGGTCATTTTTATAGAAGGGATGCTTTTGATGTTGTTGAGGTCTCTCACTGCTGTTGGCAATATTAGCACAAGTAATGTTCATGGGTTGTTGCTGTGGTGCAGACACCTTAGGAATAGTTGGTGGTGATGTAGAAGGAGGGAAAGGATGAGAATGTTGAAAATTAGGAGAAGTGTAAGATGCACAAGGTGGTGGTTGTGTTGAGGACATGGGCTGATAGTATTGAGGAGAATAATAATGTGGTGAGATAGAGTATGTTGACCCAATTGGGGAAACAAGATGTTGAACTAGATAAGTGTTTGGATTCGGATGATACAAAGGGTGTCTCCAGTTTAGGGATGGTTTTCCCCACGACTGGGATTGTTGCCATTGTGATCGAACACAGTATCTTTGTACGAACTCTGGATGTAACATGCTTTCCCAATGCTCATATAAATGTAACAAGATTGGGAATTAACCCTTGGGATGATCGTATAGGCAAATGTTGCATTCATATGTATGATCATCAGTCGAGCTCTTATTTTCTTTATCGCTTGTTCCTAGTTGTCTAATGATCCTTTTTCCTACTTCTCGGGATGTCAAAACTCTATCTCCAATAATATCAATAAATTCTCCACACTTTTATGTGTCCATTCCAACATCTTATTGATCTTTGCCTCAACTTCCTCTAATGATTGTTGTACTGGCAAAAATGGTTTTTCTTGATTTCTTCTTTTTATGATCATGGACCTTTGTTAAGTTGAGATTTTGGTCCCATTGATGTTTTTTAACACTCTCGCATCTAGCCATTTCTCCTTCTTCTTTTGCTACCTGCTTAATAAGCTCTTGGAATTGATGGGTTCGTAGTTTGTATAGTTGACCTTGGGCATACATTCCTAGGGTCTCTCTTGTTTCATCATGAAGCCCATCAATTCGGATAACTCATGGCCTAGACAGTTGTTTAACAGTGCATAATATCTTTCTAAGGCCATGTCCAAGGGTTCATGTTGTGCTTGTTTCCACTCTTGGATTTGTTTCCTCAAGGCTAACACTCTTGCATAGGTTTGATATCTTTTGCTAAAGAGTTCTACCATTTTTGGAAAACGTAGTATTGAATTTGGTTTTAGCAATCTATACCATACTTTTGCTTGGCCAACAAGTGTCATGGGAAAGAGCTTGAGTTTTTTCCAACCGTTATCAATGTTGTTCCATGTATAAGAATCGTAGAAGGCTTGTAAATGTTGTTGCGGATCTAAGTCATAGCATCCTAAAAAATTGGGAAAGTTGTCTAAATCGAGTCTAGGTAGGCGACTCTCTTTACGATGCCTACAGAAGATTCGAACAACCTCTTGTATTTGCGTTAGGTTTGTAGTGGCTAGTAGGGGTTCATCGTCATCAAGTAAGTTATGCTTTCATGCGTTGGGATGATGTTGCCTTCATTTATGTCTATAAGAAACCCCCACCTTAGGTTGCGTACTCCAATCTTCATTGTCATATAATTCATTGGTTATCCAATGAATTTCCTCACTAGGTGTGGCATTATCGTAATCTTGTAGGAGAGGCATGGTTGTGAAATTGTGTGTGAATTTATATGTGACTTTTTATAATTATTTCTTTCTAAAAGATATATCATTAATTTCTATATAGCGACCTTGTATGATATAGCTGATCTAGATAACTAGCACTGTCCCCAGCAACGGTGCCAATGATGAGTGGCGAGGTACCCCTACACTCAACTATACGAATACGAGTATTACACGCGTGATCCGGTTGAACTCCATAGAAAAAATAGTTGTGGCATCTAGATAGTTAGCCTTAGGTCACACTTCGTTGTCTTTCCACTTGGACTAGTATTAGCTTTGTCACGTATGGTTTAGTCCAGAGTGAGGTGTATGATGTGTTTCTATGCTAATGCTACTCTTGAAGGCAATGGAAAATAATATTCACTAAGCTAAGAGAGAAAGGGTGAGAGAGAGTCTAAGCTAGCCTAAGTGCGATGAGCATCCGTTCCTTGATTATCCATATACATCTTGGACTTCATACACAACTACCATTGGGATTACCAAGCGCAGATCCTAGGTATGCTACTGGGTTACTGAGTTGTCACACTTAAATGCTCGTAATCAAGTCGTACTCATTTCACGTTTAACAAGAGTTTAAAGGTGAGAAGAGATTAACTAGGAAAGTAGTAAATAAAAATTAAATAAATAATTAATTAAAATAAGTGAATGCTACAATGATGAAGTAATCTTGATCTTTATTGCTGGTCATGTACGTGTCCAAGTACGTCACACTTGAATAAGGATGCTGTACAATTACAATCACCACACTGCAGGCATACACTACTAGGAGAGAAGGGTTAAGAGAAGAACTACATAAAGCTTAAAACTTAAACTAAGAACTAAACTAATGCCTATCGAAATTGTCTACCTCTTATTTATAGATGAGGAGACAAGCTGCAATATCACGTACGCAATATCGCGGTTGACTAAATGGTGACTCATCATTAATAATTGTAATTTATCATGTTTTGAAATGCTTGACCTTGATTATGGATACCTTTTGTAATATTATTATTTATGACCAACGTCTATGAGAAGAACCATCATCCAGAAGCATTTAGTAGAGGCATTTTTCAAGAGTGTCAAAATTCATCATATTTTGGATAAGTAACAATTTTGCTAGGGATCTAGACTTGGAACTACATTTCCATCGAGTGCTTTATTGGGGTCAAGGATTCCATCTAAGATGGACATTCCATGTCTGTCACCTACGTAGCACCTAGATTAAACCAACTATGCATAAGAACTTCTATTCTAAATACTAGGATTCATGTTGCATCATGAATAATTTTTCTCATTATTTCAATTTTTATTTGTGAGAGATTCCACTTTAGAAAAGTGTTTCATTATCAAGAATGATCATTACAACACTAGTAAAATAGATGTCCTTTGTGGTGGTCTAATATGAAACCTTTCCACCTATATGAAGCACTATTATTAGGAGGCTTCATAAAATAAGAGTTTCCTATCATCACTAATTCTAAGTTTCTTACTAGTTATGTACTTGGTATTTAACATGCTACCTAGATAATTACAATCATCTATATTTATTTAAAAAAATATAAAATGGACTAAAATTATCCACCCTACATGTTTCATAACTTGTGCACTAGCATGTCGTGCTAGTCCTCACGATCCTAATGATGTAGCATGCACCTAGCGTTCTCTTCTCCCTCCTCCATCATCTTTGTCATGCATCATTTAGATTTACCATGACTTGGAAAATCTCTTCTTTCTTTTCATAGAACCTCACACCTAAATCAACACTACTGTACTTACACCTAGGCACAAAGGTGCTGTGGATAATCATGAGCCATTATAGCTAGTCTTCGTAAGCTTAGATTTGATTCCCCCCCATGCCAATTTGCCCAACATGGCCATCATTTTTCTTTGCATTCATCATCAAAACCCTTGCTATAAATCCTTTATTCACCTTGCCTTTTCATCTCCCTACTACATGAACTAATGTAGGCCATCTATACTATTGGTATCCTTGACCATGCTAATCCATGTCATCACCAGTGTAGTTAGTGATGTAGTGTCATAGGATGGTATTATAGCTTGCACCACAAATTGTAGTTAATGCAACCATTTTTGCTAGTAGGCATAAATACCGCAAGCATTACCAACATCTTAGCTAATTCCTTTCACCCTGTCAAGGCCTAATGCATACATTCTCTAGCACTTAAATCGATGAAAATAGAAAACCTAGTAAAAACAAAGGTAAAGGACACTCATCTTTGGTGTGTTGGCACATGAGTGGGATTCTCCATAACATCCTTTATTTCTTGTCCATGTGCCACCATATGGAATCCACTTACCTCCTTGTCTTGTCCTCTTTTCTTTTTCTTCTCACTAGACTACGCCATCCTTCCCAAAGTCCAAAGTAGGTCCAATGCAACTTAGTTAAAACACACAAGTAAAACATCAAATTGATAACTTTTTTTCTTACTTCTTTTTATCTTGTGTTTAATTTTTTTCAAAATAATGTTATGAAATTAGTTTCCAAGTGATGCTAATGCAATGAAATTTATTCCAAGGTAATATTGATAAAGGTCCTCTGTCATTGCATTTGTATTCTACATGATTTCCTAGCCTCATAACTCAAAATTCCTTGCCAACTCTAGGATGATCTCAGATCCATCAAATCTAACCTGAAAGCCTCTCAAACCTTCTTAAACTAAATTTAATATAAAAATCAACATTAAAAATCAATAATTTAATCTCACTTTCATCCTTAGTTTTTATCAATATGGAAAATTCCTACCTCAAATTTTAACTATTTTTCAGGTAACCATCATCTTGCCTTATGCTTTGCTGGCTATGAACCATCTTATTCTCTAGCTAATGTATGAACCACTCATCTTAGATGGACCCCATGACCAATTTAATAAACCTCTCAATAGGGAAATTAATTAAGCTATCTTTCTCTGACCACTTAGAATCTTTAATCTTATCTCTTGATATCACTAAGGAAGACTTGATTCTGTAAGCTAATCTAGCATTCTGAGATTGTAAGCTTGTTTTAACCAATGATCCCCTCTTGAAGGTAGCTATTACTAACCATCAAAACAAGGAAAATATCCTACAACTAGGGCAAACTTTCCGGACAACTTTAAGAACTCCATTCTAGCCACCTTATAGAGAAATTCTATCACCTTTATCTTGGGTTATGATGACATGCCAAGCTTACATTTGTTAACCTTTTGGTATGCCAAAACCTTAAGGAAAATGGAGAACAAACAATGTTTATTATGGATGTTGTATTTACAGGACAAGAGCAAGAAATCCACATCATGGACAAGGACTCAAGGAAGCATGGCTATCAAAGTAAAAGACATCATAGGCGAATTGAGAGCATGGATAAGTATGAAGACTAAAAGCTAAATGAAGATGCTCTAGGGATTGAAAGGAAGTTAAATCAACAAGAGAAAGCCTAAAGAACCAAAGCTTAAAAGTGGAGAAGACATCTTGGCTGGGAGGAAGTTAATCATAGGAAGATGTCTTCCAAAAACAAGAGAGGTATCCTTTTGAAAGAAGACTTCTCCCCAATTGAAATAAGACATCTCCCCAAAGTTGAAGCTAAATACAAAAAGATGTCCCAATCTTGAAGGAGACATCAACACTAGTTTTTGCATGAATTTTTGGAAACTCTGAGACTATAAGTAGACTCCAAACTCTTGGGAATAGTGCAAGAATTGTAAACATCAAAGGCATCATTATCTATCTTATGTTGTTGTACTTGTGTACTTGAATTGTCACATCATTTCTTAGATTTTTTGTGGAACTATGTTTCATTGTATAAGAAATTTGTAAATTGAGTCACACTTTCTCTTTATGGTTCTTTTTCTTTTCTTCCTACCCTGAGAGGTTGATGTGCTTCTTGTGAGAAGGCATCTGATGAGCGGGCGAGGTACTCCTATGCTCAACCATACAAATACGAGTGTTCATGCATGATTCGGTCGAATTCCAAGGACTAAGTGCTTATGCGCCTTTGTGGAAGAAGAATGGGTTGGTTAATCATTGTCTTTCCAAACTTGTATGTCAAGATTATATGGTTAAGTAAGCTTGAGGCATATGATTTTTATATCTTTTATGTTTTTATGTACTATGCTAATAGGGAAGGAGAGAGATAACTAAGTGACTAATTTAATTTAAATACTAATTAACTAGGCTTTAATTAATCCTAACACCAGTATCTGTTCTCACTTGCCATGCACATCCTGAACCAATGCAACACTACTAGGATTACCAAATGCTAATGGTTACTAGGTTACCAAGTGTTACACGCATGCTCGAAGTGATCGTACTAATTATATTTACTTAGGAGAGTTGTAGGGTGAGAGAGAGCATTAAGTAACTAGGAAAGCATTTAATAACAGTAATTAACATTAATTAATCTATTCTGGATGCTACAAGGTTTATCATAAAGTTCATCTTTATTACTGTACACAAGGTGTGCTCAAGTACACAATGCTCAAATAAAGATCCATTCACTTTATGACTCCTACTATGGGCACACAGAAATAATTCTAACTTTGAGAGGGAGAAAAGGCAAGAGTTAGGCTAAGGGTCTAACTATCTATTACCAAATCAAGGGTGCCTACCTCTTATTTATAAGCAAGGAGGCAGGTTCTGATATCGGGTATCCAACATCGCATGGTAGGCTTCAATATCATAGACCCGATATTGTGGCCCTAATATTGTGGTTCATCATTCTCTCACGACTGAATGAAAACTCATCCTCAAGTTCCTAACAAAATATTGGAAAGGTATGGGATTATTGACTAATTGACAATTGACAGTGGAATGGGATGATAGAATCAATGTGCCTAGTGAATGGATCAATAAGCATATTACAACATTAGTGTTCATGACCATTGTGGTGAATAATCGTACATAAATTACATCCAAGCCTTTATTTGGCATCTTGAAGAGAAAGAGAGAGAAAAAGAAGATGAAGCGTGTTGCTGCCAATGCCGAGATTGCACCTTCCATTATTTATCCATAGCCATGCCACCAAGCTTGCTCCTTTTGTAAATGATTTAGTTTTGGTCCATCCTAAGTGCTTCCTCCAAGCCCAATCCATTATTTGTATGATCGTCATATGCACACACAACACAATCACAAATGAGCAAGGATAGACAATCCATAATGCAGTTGATACCTTCACTTGATATGAAGTGCATTGGCTGAGTTGTTTTTATGGCAGAAACAAGTTTAGAGATTCATCACTGGTGACTACCCAAGGTGTAGGGGTTAGGTGAATAGTAGAATGGAAAAAATTGAAAAATTTGTGCCAGGGCCCCCATGACTAAGAGAAAACCTCTAGTAGCTATAACATGGAAAAATATGAGGATCAAGAAAGATGGAAAAAATAACAATGGCAATGCCAATAAAATGGATTACATGGATGGGGATGAAACAAGAAATGATTGATTGCAAGAAATATTTAAGGAAAAGAAGTTAACAATTACACAAAAAAGGAATGCTAGTGGGTCCTCCCCAAAGTAGGCTCATGCCTTTTTTTCCCTAAAAAACCCACAAAACAAAGAGTTTGTAGGCTCTAGGAATGTCATTTGGAAGCAAGAGTTAAAAACTTACCCACAAGAATTCACTAAAGAAAAAAATGCATCAACCCAGAAACAAACTAATGATAAAAATAGCAATGAGGTGGAAAATGGGAAGAAAGATGGAGAGAAGAGAATGGAATGGAATCCAATAAACAAAGTTGTGTAAAGTCCCTAGTGTATTTCATGGTTAAGATGATTGAGTAGAAGTCATTGCAAATTTAGACTCAAACCAACCACATTCATTGACCTCGCATCAAGCCACTTGGCCAATCCATCCTCTTGAAGCAACAAAAATGTGTCCACAAAGAGTGACCACTATCCCAAGGATAGCAAGATAGAGAAGCAGGAAGTGAGAAAGGGCCCTAGTTAGAGGGAACCTTTAGGCACGGGTAACATGTCTTTCTAGTGCCATAACCAGTGCTTGTAGCTCATATTGCTTTATTATGTCTAAGGGGTGTGCTTTGAATTATCACTTTTTTTCTCTTTTTTTTCTTCTTTTTCTCTTTTTTTTTTTACATGAGAACCACACCATTCAAAGACTTATTTTTATTCACTCAGCTTCCTGATATTTGAACAATGTCAGAACGGCGAAAAACCCAAGAACAAGCATCCAAGCACCCAAGAGAATGGCCATCACAAATGCATCAAATCCCCTTGAAGTCACATCCTTTTCATCCCTTGAGTCATTCCCTGGTTTGAAAAATACCTAGCCACCAATTTATTAATAATTTTACTTAGAAAAAAGTGACTGTATAGTTCCAAGCCAAAGGAGATCATAGAGTTTTATGGATTAGTGGACGACGTGGACTCATTGCTTGTTTTGCCAAAAGAACCATATCTTAATATCAACATCATAATTCAAAGGTAAAAATGAAACATTAGCAATCAATATGATATAATTCAATCCACCATCATGAGCACTTATTGGATGATGAATAAAAATAAATCAAGCAAACAAAGAAATAGTAAAAATATGAATGATCATGTAAAATAAAAATAAGAAAATTTGGAAAAATGTGTAAAACAAAAATGTGTAAAAGAAAAATTCAAAAGGAACCGAGGGCCTAGAATGGTTGGCATAGGTTGCCATCTCTCCCATGATTGAGTTTGAAGGAAGAGATCCAAAATAGTGAGAAGGGTTGTCCACTAACAGAGGTAGCGTATGTACTGGCTATCCTAAGCTCATGGAAAGGTTTGGTTTGTTGCACATTGACCAACAACTTCTTGTCTGGGCTCTCAAGTTTGTATATTGTCATGGCCCCTGAAGGAAAAGTTGCATAAATAATATAAGGTCCTTTCCACAGTGTTGGAAATTTAGTATGTTGTGGCACATGTGTGGGATTCTAGTAGGGAACCTTGTCTCCTGGTTGATATTTAACTTTTCTAATTCTTAGGTCATGATGTTGTTTATTGAATGCCTTGTGAAATTCATTAGATGACAGGGTAGCTAGTCGATTTTCATCTAGCAAGTTAAGGGTTACTAATCATTTTTTATGTGCTAGATCAAGGTCAAGGTTGAGGTCACATGCCATGGATAGTGTAGGATGCTCAGTTTGAATGGGAAGCGTTGGTAATTTACCATACACTAACTCATAGGGAGAGTAGCCTGTAGGGAGTTTCCCTATGGAGCGGTATGCCCAAAGAGCATCATTTAGTTTAGTGCTACAGTCTCGTCTAAACTTGCTAATAGTTCTTGTCAATATCTTCGTAATCTCCCTGTTGGTGACTTCATCTTGACTGTGTGCTTGGGGGTGGTATGGTGTTGTCAGTTTGTGTTCGACCCCTAAGCATTGCATTAATTTCCAAAAGGTTGCACCTATGAAGTATGTACCACTATTTGAAATAAGTGCACGAGGCACACCAAACCTGTTTATGATTTGTTGTTGAACAAATCATGTAGCTGTAGATGATGTATAATCCTTAATGGTAGTTGCTTCGAACCATTTTGTAAGGTAATCAATGACAACAACAATATAAGCTTTTCCATTGGACATTGGTGTAATTGGCCCCATAAAATCAATTCCCCAAATTTCGAAGGGTAGGTTGGATCCATTGTTTTGGACCCTCTATTCTAGTAGTCATTCCCCCATCACGTTGACAATGCTCACAAGATTGGAGGAAATGATGGGTGTCTCGAAACAATGTAGGCCAATAATATCCTATAAGTAGGATCTTAATGGTTGTTCATCTCTTGATGTAATGACCCCCACAAGGACCCTCATGAGTGTCTTGGAGAACTTGTACTTTATCTATATCAGGAACACACCATCAAACTAAGCCATCGGGCCACACTTTGTAAAGTTGCCCATTGATCTCCATAAAGTACTTGGCTTGGTGAAGAAACTATTGTTTCTTCTTAAGGTTTAACTCTTGTGGTATTTTTTGGGTAAGGAGATAGGTAAGAATGCTACTATACTAGTTTTTCTCTATGGGTGATTGATTATTCACTACACCTGCAAAGAGGAGTTCACCTAGGAAATAATCAAAAATTGGATACTCATCCTCTTTGTTGTCCCATAGCAACCGAGATAAATGATCAACAACTACGTTCTCAATGCCTTTACGATTGATCATCGTAAGATCGAACTCTTGTAAGACTACCAGTCATTGTATGATACGAGGGCTTAACATTGGCTTATTCATGAGGAAGTAGATTACACTATGATCTGTATGTACATATACTTTATATTCCAATACATAGTGGCTAAACTTTTCTAGTGCAAACACTACAAGAATTAATTCTCTTTGTGTGGTAGTGTAGTTAAGTTGTGCACCAATGATACTTCTACTTGCATAGTGGATGTAATAAGGATGCTTCTAGTCATCTAACTATGTAAGTACAGCTCCTAAGGCATAGTTGAACATGTCAATCATGATATGGAATGGTTTGGACCAGTCAGGAGCTTGTAGAATGGGTGTTTCTACTAGCTTCTGCTTTAAAGTTTGGAAAGCTAGTTCACATTTCCTGGTCCATTCAAAGGGTATGTCCTTTTTCATTAATTCCACCAATGGTTTGGAAAACTTTGAAAAGTTCTCAATAAATCTCCTATAGTAGCCAGTGTGTCCAAGGAATGACTGAATATCTTTGACAGCTTTTGATTGATGAGTAATTCCTTAGATAACTTTGATTTTCTTGGGGTCTACCTCTATCCTNTTGAAATGTTGCAGGGGCATTGAACAAGCCAAAAAACATCTTTTTGGATGCAAACATTCCCCAAGGATTGGTGAATGTAGTCTTGGCTTGGTCTTCTGGTGCTATTTGTATTTGGTTATATCCACTATATCCATCTAGAAAATTATAATAGCAATGCCCTGTGATGGTGTCTAAGACTAGGTTGACATATGGCAATGGAAAGTTATCTTTGAATGTTGCCATATTTAGTAGCCTAAAATCTATGTACAACCTCCATTTGCTTTCCTTTTTAGGCACAATAACTAAGGGGCTAACCCATTCGCTATCAGCAATGGGGTATATGAACCCAGCCTTGAGAAGTTATTTGATTTCTTCCTTAACTACTTGATTTAGCTTTGGGTTCAATTACCTCTATGGTTGTCTTCAAGGCTTTATGGAGGGGTCAGTGTAAATCCTATGTTGGTATATCCTAGGATCTATTCTAGTTAATTCAGGATATGACCAAGCGAAGGCTTTTGACCATTTATTTATTACCTTCAGTAGTCTCTCTTTTTGTTGAGGAGCAATATTAATGTTAATAATTACTAGTTTTTCATTTTTAAGGAACATGTATTCCATATCGGTGGGCACTAGTTTTAGCTTGAGGGGCTTCTACTTAAATTTCTCAGGGATTTCCAACTTCCCCTAGTTGATATTTTCAAGGTTAAGACTTGGAAGTTGGCAATGGACTTGCTCTAATGCGTCTATGCTATTGATGTAAGTGCAAGTCAAACCCTTAATTGGTTCGATGCATATGATTGAACTTCTTTCTTGATCAGCTATTAGCCACTGGGTGCCTTCTTATCATGTGGCTACTGCATACAGGCATCTTTGTATGTTGATCACTTGTGCACACTGATTGCATGTAGGCAATGTTAAAATTTTCACAACCCATGACCTCTGCACTCAATTACACCCTGTGTCACTGTATGTGATGCATGGAACTTTCTTCTTCTTGATCTTTCCAAATGTATTTTCCTTTGATATTTCTAGGGAAAGATTGCAGATTCCTAGGCATGCATTGATGGTGCTTAGCCATGCCCTTCCCATTATGATTGGGAAGTCCCCCTTACCGTTGTTTACTTGAATCACTAGGAAGTTAGCTAGGTACGACCACCTACAAATAGTGGTAACAATGTCCTCCACTAGTCCCAATGGGACAGTGATGGATTGGTCGACCAACTCTAGATGGATGTTGCTCTTTTTCAATGGAGGTAGGTTTCAGGTGTTGTATATTTCTTGAGAAATCAAGTTGACACCAGAAACTGAATCCAAAAGAGCCTTGCATAGTTCATTTCCAATGATTTGTAAGTATATCAAAGGACTCCTAGGATTAGAGAGTTTCTTGGGAAGATGGACAGCTTTAATCCAATTGGTAATGACATGTGTTAGTATGACTGTATGCATTAAGTGTAGTGGTTGGGTTGAAGGAGGCTCCAAATTTTTGATTGATACTGAGGCATCTAAGGAATCAGCCACTTGTGATTACAGGGGCTTAGTTGGATTGTTGGTTCTAAAGAAAGGTCTGTCATGTAGTTGTCAGAACCAACAATAGGTTGAGAGTTAATAGCCCTTGTGGCATTATGTTGTTATGGTTGGGAAGGGAGTTCACCTTGAATTGTGGGAACAAGTGGTAGTGGATCTATTGGTGGAAGAGATGTGGTTGGATGAGAAGGATGGTATGTTTGTGTAACATCACCCCTAGGAGAAGGAGTCCTATAATACTCACAAGCTTGGTAGTGAGGTTGAGAAGTAACATGATCAGTAGAGTTACATGGAGAGACTAGCTACTGCATGTAATATCCATATGGATCAGGTTACTGGTAAGGATACTATTACGTTGGTGGTGGCATTCCCCATGATTGTGGGTATTGCCATTGTTTATTCTGCTTGATTGGTTATGGTGGAGCTTCACTTGGATAATATGTTAAGGGTTGGTGGAATTGCCTTGGGTTATCTTGAGGATAAGGTAACCTTGATGAATTGCCTTGGGTTATCTTGAGGATAAGGTAACCTTGGGTTATCTTGAGGATATGGTGGAACATGCATGCTCAGTTTCTTTTTTCTTTTTTTTTCATGATCATTACCTTGCTCTCTAGACTCCTTTACTATTTTAAGAATAGTTTGAAATCTATTGTCTAGGGAATCCCACATTTGGTCTACTTTTGCCGATACTTCTGATGTCAACTTTTGGATAGGAAAATTTTTTCTATTCACCATCTCTTCGAGTGGTGACTCTTCTTCATCCTCACAAAATATCACTCCCCTCTTTTAGAGGGAAGGATCTCTGTTATACTCTTCCACACTTTCTCCCTTGCATAGCTCACCTTCTTCCTTAGCAGCTTGCTCCAATAGTCTTTGAATTTAATGGGACCTAAGCTTGGATAGTCTTCCTTGGGCATAAGTCTCAAGGGTTCTTCTCATTTCATGCCTAGGCCCATCTACAAGATGGCATAGTTGATCCCTTTGCAAATAACCATGGCTAGGACAATGATGTAACATTACATAGTATCGGCCCATGGTAGCATCCAAGGGTTCATGTCCTCCTTGTTTCCAGCCTTGGATTTGCTTTCACAGGTTGGACACTCGGGAGTACGTTTGACACTTATCGTTGAAAAATTCTAACATGGTACTCCACCTACGAATGAATTCTGGTTCTAAGAATTGGTACTAGCTTTTCGCTTCTTTAACTAGTGTCCATGGGAACAACTTAAGTGTTTTCCATTCGTTCTCTATGTTTTGTAAGGCACATGCATCATGGAATTCTTGTAAGTGATTATGAGGATTAATGTTGTATCCCCCTTCAAATTGTGGATGTTGTTCATATCTAATCTCGTGATCCTACTATCTTTCTGGTGCCTTTTTAGAATTATAATAGCCTCAGTTATGTCTGACATACTTCAAGTAGCAAGTAGGGGTTCATCGTGATCGTCTCATCCATGGTGTCTATGATGCCTATGTTGTTCCCTACTCTTCCTTCTTCTATGTTATGATTCTCTAGAGTGTCCTTGTCCCCTTTCTTGGCTATTTCATTTATTACTTCCACTTTACCTATCTTTATCCCCATGGTCTTTTTCTTTATAACTACGTCTGGACACTAAAGGAGAGGGTGAAGGATATGATGAAGGTGAAGAAGAAGGAGAACTATCATCATGATGGTGTCTGGTACCTTCTCTTCAGTGGTCTTAGCCTCGATCACGATTGTGATCAGAATGTCCATCTTTATCATGTGTCCGTGTTTCTTTTTCAGACCCTTTATGCCTGTGGGTATCAGAACTTGGGCTATGAATAGTGGAATGAAGGTTCTAATACACAACCCCTTGGCCAAAGTCAATGGGAGGAACATCATTGTGTGGGTGAATACCTAAGGTAGGTTCACCACCCTCATTTTTGCTTAAGACATGTGGGACATCCTGGGACCACTTACCCTTCAAAGACTTATGATGTCTCTCCTATTCCAAGTCCCTTTGACGTTGTGCCTCGTGGGATGGTATTCTCTTGAGTTATGGTCTTGCACAATGTATTCTACGTGTAAGTGTTGCATGCCAATTCATGTGAGAGCATGAAGAAGCATGCCTGGGACTGAACGATTAGGAGGTAACACTATGTTACCTTCTAAGTCTCGTCAACGCAGTTGTTCATCTTGATGGAGGATAAAGGTAAAGTTTGGTATATACTCATCGGGATGAATATATATCACTCAAAACTATTGAGGGACTGGCAGATCAACTTCATGTGTATTACGCCATCGATTGTTTCCTATTTCAGACCTAGGTGGTGAAGCACTTTCATACGAAGAAGGAGACATACTTGTCTATTCAGTATGCAATGTATTCTTATTTATTATTTTCTCAACCAACCCTAAGGGTTCATTCCAATGATGTGAATGATTTCCTAAGTTCTAATTAGAACACAAACAACTAAGTCCTTGGCAATGGTGTCAATGATGAGCGGTGAGGTACTCCTATGCTCAACCATACAAATATGAGCATTTATGCATGATTCGGTCAAATTCCAAGGACTATGTGCTTATGCACCTTTGTGGAACAAGAATGGGTTGGTTAATTGTTGTCTTTCCAAACTTACTTATATGTCATGATTGTATGGTTAAGTAAGCTTGAGGCATATGATTTTTATATGTTTTATGTTTTTATGTCCTTTGCTAATAGGGAAGGAGAGAGATAACTAAGTGACTAATTTAATTTAACTACTGATTAGCTAGGCTTTAGTTAATGCTAACACCAGTATTTGTTCTCACTTGCCATACACATCTTGAACCGGTGCAACACTACTGGGATTACCAAACGCTAATCGTTACTAGGTTACCAAGTGTCATACACATGCTTGAAGTGATCATACTGAGTGTATTTACTTAGGAGAGTTGTAGGGTGAGAGAGAGCATTAAGTAACTAGGAAAGCATTTAATAACAACAATTAACATTAATTAATCTATTTTGGATGCTGCAAGGTTTATCATAAAGTTTGTCTTTATTGCCATACACAAGGTCTGCTCAGGTACACAATGCTTGAATAAAGATCCATTTGCTATATGACTCCTACTATGGGCATGTAGAAATAATTCTAACTTTGAGAGGGAGAACAGACAAGAGTTCGGCTAAGGGTCTAACTATCTATTGCCAAATCAAGGGCACCTACCTCTTATTTATAGCCAAGGAGGTAGGTCCCAATATCGGGTATCTGACATCGCATGGTAGGCTCTGATATCGTGGTTCTTCAGTATCCTTTTAGAGCTTCTTGGGATCTTGTGGGATTGAGGTGTTTTGCTTTGTTAAAACACTTTAGAGTAGAGCTCTATTTTGTATAGATTATGGGATCTTTTAAACCAATCTTGAGCTTTTTGGGACCTTGTGGGATTGAGAGTTATTGCAGTGAAGAAAGTCTCCTTATTAGAGCTCAAACTTTGTGATGTCCTCTAAACCACATTTTGGAAGAAACAAAGTCTAGAGGTATGCAAGGAATCTACCCTTTAAGTGTGGACTACCCAAGTTGAATAACCACTTAATTCTTGTGTTTTTTATAGCATGTGTTGCTTGTGAATTGGGGAACTTATTCATCCCTGGCTTTCTAAGTTCTTGGTCCTCAACATTCATATTTGGTTTAATATAACATCATTCTCAAGTAGGGTTCTAATATTGTTAAAGAAAAAGATAAGAAAATTAAACTTGATTTAGCCTTAGCAATTAAAGATAAGGTCACTATGCTCTATAACATGGGATTCATACACTTGGTAGATTACTTAGATTAGGTATCCAGCATGGTAGTCATTCCTACGCAAAATATAGCCATTAGGATATGCATTAATTTTCATGAACTTAATAAGATAACATTGAAAGATGAATTTCCATTACCTAACATAGATCAACTCATAGATAACAATAGGTCATGCTTAGCTTAGCTTCATTGATGACTTCTCAAGTTACAACCAAATATAGATTAATCCTGAGCATCAATTTTCTACAACTTTTATAACCCCATAAGGAACCTTTTACCATAAGAAGATGACTTTTAGGCTTAAGAATATTGAAGCAATGTACCAATGAGTCATAACCTTCATATTTAGTAACATGATGTTCAAAAACATCAATGATTATGTAGATGATCTAATTGTTAAATTTGACATAGCAACTAATCATCCCATTGATATTAACATAGTCTTGGAGCAATCCAATGAATGCAACTTCTATGTAAAACCAAAATAATGAATATCATTATAAAGATAAACACCTTTAGCCTTATCTTTATTTAGCTAAAATGTATATTAATCAACTTGAAAAATGTTTACTAATGCGTATCTATCACTAAAAAAAAAAAAATGCTTGTAGACATGTTAGTCATTTTTGGCTTTCTTGTTGATCTCATTATTCTCAAAGATTATTTATCTTACTCTATAAAATATAGATCCATCACTTTGACAGATACATAATGTGTTGGCTTAGTTAACTTAGAATACAATGAACAATACTTAGACATTATACAATACCTACAAATAAAAGAAAATCTTAAAAATTTATCTTTATTTAAAAGGGAATTCTTCATAAATGTTATAAATACTTTTGTATTATTGATCTTGGTATTTTATATCATACTTTTCCATCAATTATTCTCCTACATTTTCTAAGTCATGACAAAGCACAAACAATCCTAGAATAAGTGCATCCAAGAGTATGTGATGGTCACTTAGGATCACTCTTTCTTGAAGATCATATCATTTTTCTAGCTTATTAGTAATTCACAATGTTTAGAAATACACATATAATAGTTAAAATTTGTGATACATGACAACTTCATGCTCCACTTATTTATTTATCATTCTAAGAGCTTAGGACTTTGGAAATTATATGGCTTTTCTAGAAAGGAGGGTGGATCTTATAAGCTTTATTAATCATTCACTTCTAATAGTAATCCATTTATTTTAACAAGTATAAAATACTTCACCAAGTGGATTGAATCCATTCTCTTAAAATTTGGAACATCCAATTATATCTCTTCTTTTATTTTATATCACATCATCACCTACTTTGGTATTTCTGTCCACATTTTAATTGATAATGGACCTTAGTTCAAGAGCAAGGAAGTTTCCAAATTCTATGGTCAATTCCAAATTATCCAATCATTCTCATCCCTATATTATCCTTAATCCAATGGTCAAGATGAGTTAACTAATAAATCCCTCGTTCATTTGCCTAAAAACATGGTTGATTAATATTAATGAAATTGGCATACTTAGCTATCCTACATCCTTTGAATCTACCAAATTACTTTCCAAAATGCAACTACTTGAATCCCATTCATGTTACCTATGGAAACCAAAGCAATGTTACCAATGGATCTAGATGTACCTTCTCTTAGAGTAGCCTTGAACATTTGAATATTAGATGAGGAGAATGAAAAAATGCATAATGTTAAGCTAGACATCATTGAAGAGAATCATAATAAAGCAGTAATTAATATTCAAAATAATCAAGAAGCTATGCACCATTACCAAGACAAGAATGTTAGACAAAGAGAGATTAAAGAAGATGATATTGTCTTGCAACATTTTCCTAATGCCAAGACTTCCAAGTTTTCTCCAAAATAGAAGGGTTCCTTCATTATACTCAATAACCTTGGAAATAAACCATATTATTTGGTTAACTTAGATGAGAGTTAATATCCAAATCCTATAAACAAAGCTTATCTAAAGAGCTATTTTATTTTTTTTAAAATAAAAATAATAAAAAATAAAAAGAAAAAAATCATTAGGTTTACTCTAGGCCTTATCTTTTACTCTACTTCAGATTTATTACAATACTTTCCTTCCTATCTTGCTTTTCATCCTTTCTCTCACAACTCTCTATACCCATCTTCTACTATCATTCTTCTATATTTGTCTCATGGATCTTCATCTATTCTCTTTGATCTTTCTTTTGTCTAATTCTACTAGAATTTCTTTCATTGCATACCTTGCGAAAATATTCACAAGCAGTCTACCTCATGCAAAGAGAAAATGAGTGTTCTACTATTTTTACTTCATGTGAGGGTATGTTGAGCTGAAGAGGGATAGGGAAGAGAATTTATTAATTCATCAATTTAACAATCATTAGATTGTAAGATCTAGCTATATATTATTTGTATGACACAACATCTCAACTTGGTATATAGGTGATGTTCCTAATTTCCTTTTCTATTTTATTACTTTTCCTATTTTGTAATTCTATTTATCATCTTTTATTTCTTTTATATTTTGATTCTTCCTCTAACTCTCCTTTCTATCTCTTTCCCTTCTTTCCATTAGCACAAAAGTAAGGATTAAGTGATTTTTTTTTATTATGGTGAGGGTTTGTTAAGAGCTTGACTAGAATAGGTTATGAACATTATTAATAGCAGTTTTTGGCCATCATGTGTATAGGATTTGATCATACCCTCCTTTTGTGATGTCGTACCTCCCTCATGACTAGTGTATTAATGATATCCTAACATTATCTTCTTCTCTTGTTTTTATTATTCCATTTTTTACTTACAAGTACATCCATTCATCATTCATTTTCTTCTTAAAGGATACTCCTTGGACATCTCAGCAACATTCATCAAGAGGAGGAAATATTGTATTTAGTTTTTTTGGTTCCACAATAACTGAGATAACTATTGTTTGAAAATGTTTCACCCAAGTTTGAACATTAAAATGGCCAAAAAATAACATCACAAGACATCTCCAATCTTTGGAGGCCTCTAGGGATCATTCTCAATTATAGCCTAGAATAGGAGCATCAGTTTCAGTGATCATGGAAAATTAGAGAAATATAATTTTTTTAAAGTATTATAAGTGACACTAATGCTAACATTGACCCAACATGAGCATCACCCTTGGATCATCATTCCCATATCACCCATGTTAGAACTACTTCCCACCTTTAGTTTTGACTCTGTAGGATATAGATTGACTCATCTATAATAGTCTCAACATGATAGACATCAATTTTTAGTGTATTGAAAATTTTATTCCTAAATACAAAAAGGAGAAATTTTTCTAATTTTAGATGATGTTGATGTTGATGTTAGTGTCAGCATCAAGATCATCATTAGCATCTTTAGTCCGAACCTAAGGACAACACTTTTCATGTATAAAAAACTAGATTAGGCTTTCTAGCAACTAGTCAACATCATTTTTAAGGTATTAAAAGGTAACTTTGGTAGGTTTTGAGGTAGTTTTGAAGGTCAAAACTAGATTTTTCATGAAGCATTATTGGGTGATGCTAATGCTAGTGTAAGCATTAGTGTTAATATCACCTTGGCTACATTAGTATTAGGCCAAATCACCAATGTCAATGTTTGAAAAAATTTTCTAAGTTCATGAGCTCCTTGGTGTTCTATTAACACCATCAAGACATAATTCAACATTATTTTGAACATTGGAAGTAGTCCTTGAGACTTGGAGCCCTAACAATTAAGACACTCTTCTTCCCTTAAGAGATTTTAATGCTATGGTAGATAGGATCTAAATACTTTAGAATCATCTATAGTATTTATATAGACTTAGGTGATTATTCATCTATCTCTTAGAAATTAAACCTTTTCAAAATTTTATTGCAGTAGCTTACATTTCATAGATTACAATAAGATTACGATTCATTCACACTAAAAAAAATGATATTTTTTGATCACTATTTGTCTTGGAACTATGACTAGACTACTATGATTAGTAGCTTGCATTTCATTGACTAAAACTAGACTACAACTTATACTCTTTCATTATCGCCTCCTATGCTTGCATTAGTTTTGCACTTTACTGAAGAATACCAAGCATAAGAGATTTATACTTAAGAGATAAACTATGAAATACTAAAACTCTTAGTCACTCGTAGTTGCATATTATAGCTCTTGCAACTTACAATGGTGCTGTAGTTGCATGCTTGACCCATATGAACATCACAAATGACTCCAAAAGGAAAGAAAATACAATTATTCAACTCTTATAATTGTTAAGGATGTAGAATACATCAAAGAGGTGGGCTAATATCCTCATAATAAAAATTGAAAACCTTAATGTAGCATGCTTTCTAGTTTCCACTACATAGAAATACTTGCATTCCAAAGAAATACAAAGATACAAGGGTCACATACTAACACATGCAACAAATTTAAATAATAGACATATGCTACATGTAAAAATCATAAGTGGTAGAGTAATGAAAACTATAAAAAATAATTATAGGTCTTGCATTAAAAACTAAAAACCTTGGTACAAAATGCTTTCTTCTCATAAAATTATTAAAAAAGGATCATACCATAACAATAACAATCCATATGATCAAGGTTTAGGCTAATCCTTATTCTTTGAAGATGGTTTCATTACAATTTTGGTTATGCAAAAAATGCATACAAAGAGAGGATCTTAATCCTACTTAACCTATATCATATGGATAATATCATCACCAAATTGGCATTCATCTAGGACATTTATCATGATCATTTAGCTAATCAAAAAACTATGAAAATCCCAAACTAAAAACATAACCCATATAAAAGAGCAGCTATAATAGAAATAATAAATAGACACTGAGCTTTAAGGTGATTCAACTACTATAATAGCTAGCCTACTTAACTATAAAATTATTTCCAGATCCTTAGGGGCAAAGATATTTTATTAATCTTAAAAAAGTATAGGGCACCAAGCATAAAGTCTCAAAATTCAACTCACAAAAATAAGAGAAAAAGAAATATACTTGTCTAGTCTCAAAATTTCTTTTATTAAACTTAAAATAAAGGAAACCTTTTAAAAAATGATTTTATAAAATTCAGTTCAAGAAAATTTAGATATTTTTAGTAAAACTTAAATAGATTTCTTTCTTTTCAATAAAAAATAAAATTATTATGCCATAAAATCCATTCCAAAATGCAAATTCTATTAATAAATGCACTTTTTCAAATATTTATTCTAAAACATGCCTTATTATAGCATGGAAATTCATTTCAAAAATTTCATAAATTAAAAATATAACTTATTCTCAAAAAATACAGTTGCAAAAATAAAATTTTACGTCAAAATTTTTATCCACATAAATGTTAACTTACACTTAACCATAAAATGCATAATTTACACATAGATGATTGGTTTACTAATAACAATGCTATTTCCATAAGGTTCCCAACATTAGATATTAGAATAACTCTAAGGCTAATACTAACTTAAACTAAGCCTCATGTAAGGAAAGACCAATTATTGGGTTAGAATCCTCATGCATGTCAGAATCAAATGTTAGATTACATTATGACTAGCATCAAGAGTCCATAGTCATTTTATCAACCCCCTAGTGCAGATCCTAGTGACAAAGAAACTAGTGACAAGTTTAAGGAACATAATATACAAGACTATCAAGAGTAGATCCAGTTGCAGAGCACACCTTGTCGACTGTCTCCCTTTGGATCTTTGTGCATTAAAGTTTAGAAATTTTTATTTTCTAAAATTTGTTTCTTTATTATTTTAATAAATTTTTTTAGTTTTATTCATTCACTACAAATTTATTTTACATTTCTCTGTGCTTATATTTGCATTTGAAATTTTATTTTATTTACATTAGTAATAGATTATAAGTCCCTAGGTGATTCGCAAGACCATCCAGCATGCTTCAAATCTTTCTCTTAAGGCTCATGGATTCGAGGCCAAAGCTGTTCCTCCCTAAAATTTTTTTGATTTCCAGCATTGAATTTTTTAGGCACAATAATTTTTTGGCACTATAAGAAAGGTCTTTGCCAAAATTATTTGTCCAAACCTACTCTTCCTTTTCCTAGAAATTGATTTTGACCATTGGTTACCTATGTTTAGAAACCTTGAAATTTTTTTTAGGTTTTTCTCCAAAGCCAGAGTAGCCTTGGTACTATGCAATTCCATATTGGTTTTTCTCAAAAACAACATTTCTCCACAACCTGTTTGGCTCCATTTGACATTAAAATTTTTTATTGGGATTTCCCCAAAACTCAACATAAAATTACAACCTATTTTCATAGATTTGAATGCTTGTTAGTTGTTGATTAACTTCTTAGAACCTAGCATATAGGTTGTAGTAGGTTGGACCATCTGTTATTTTTACATCAAGTGCAAGACTTTTCAAAACCTAGCATAAAGCTTGCAGAAGCTTACATTGTTAATTTTTCAAAACTTACCTTCAGGCATCTCTAGAGGCCGGTGTATGACCTACTATCCTTTTTGATCTTGAATTTTTCAAAAATTTTCTTTTGGACTTCTCCCAAATCCTAGCATATTTTTTCGCACTACAGGTTATGGTTGGGTGGTCATCCAAACCCAACATATAACTGGTAGTCTATCTTGAACCTTTTTACATTTAATTTTTCTAGTAATAATCTACAATGTGGACATGATTCCCTACATTGTAAGTGTTGGCGACCGTTTCGGACGCGACCGCCAACGAGTGTCCTCGAACAGGATTTAGGTGCCTGCTGGTCTCTGGCAACACCAAGGCCCAGATACCTCCAAATAACTCAGTAGTTAATGTGAGT
>MNCI01028574.1:87925-123924 GCA_015680685.1 Gnetum montanum | reverse complement strand
TCGAATGTAATCCCAGTTATATCAAGGCCGATTCCATATTCATCTTCTCTGCACTTTATTACAGAAAAAGTAACTAGAGCTACTCTATCATAAGCTAGAGAGATATCTACAATTGATACACCATTTTCTTTTGACTCTAGATAAACCCTCATGCCAACATTCCCAATTGCAATGTCATTATCCCTTGATTTGTAGTTCCGCATCAAGAGATTAGTTGACTCTTGAGATGCCAACTATTACTAGTTCCGCATCTCTCATATCATTTGTAGGATAAGTTTCTCAATCTTCTTCTTCTTTTGTTTATCCCACCATGTTTAGGTCAACACCCATTATTTCCACACATCAAGCTTAGCCTATGTCTTAACTTATCTCTCTCTTTTTGTGAATTCTCTTTGGATCCATGCAACCATCACCCATGGTGTTTACCACATCCCATCCTAGAGGACAATTACAATCAAAAGAGAAGAGGCCTAGAGAAAGAGAAAAAGTATGAGTTGTAGAACAAGCTCCTCTTTTGAAGGAAGGAATATTTTCATACTCAATTCTTTAGCCAACACTTGCAATAGGGTAATCTATGTAGGAAAAGTTGGTGCACAACTAGCTTCTATACAAGAACAATGTCTCATACTCTCTAATGATTGTGTACATGCCATCCATGAAATATTTATCATGTTGATTGTAATATTGGAACTTGGGGCCATTTATGGAGTTTGCACTTACAAATATTCACGAACAACTTCAAACCTCATCACTTTGGCAAGCCATTTTAAGTAATGATGAATAGTATTTGAGGGAAGTCCATCAATTTTAGCAGAATAAAAAAGATGATGTTACTATGAATATTGAGGGAGCAACAATGCCATATTTAGTTGAAGTAATTACAAAGACATTAAGTCTACCAAATTTTGAAGCCAACATTGCTCAAATACTCATATAGTGTAACATAGATTCAATAAACTTATGGTTGTAGAGGATATATGGAACTATAGAAAGGAAGTACAATGGATTATCCACTATAGAAAAATTTACTTTAAGATTGAAAAATATCATAATTTCCAAACCAATATATTTAATAAAATTTTTGCCTATGTTGCTAGAGGAAGTGCTATCTTAATGGAAAATTTCTAAGTTAATATAGTCGATATGTTGTTTCTATAAATATAGAGAAAGTTTGAAGAGAAGAAGATAGGGAAATCCACTCTTCCATTCCCTTCTCTTATTGGAAAGTCATGCAAAAAAGCTAGAATTTTGGGTTACACAAATGATCTTTGAATATCCAAAAATGCTTCATATGTAGAAATCTTCAAGCCAATGCCATCGAAGAAGGATCACATGGAAAAAAAATTAACACTAGTGGCAAACATTCTAGTTATAGGGATAGAATTAGTAGGATCTAGTGGATCAATCCTAGCCATAGAACAAGTAGGTCCAACTACTCTACCATTACAACAACTTGATTATAAATCTTTTTGAGTCACTTATAGTAAATTACTAAAAATATTTGTTGGGATAGCAAGGAAGTCTCAAGTAGGTACCAAGTAAGGGATAATCCAAACACCCCTACACTATGCACAGGATCCACCAATGGTCAAACATCTTTACAAGTAGGTGAGGATGATGATTGGGCATAACAGATTTCTAGGAATGTTGTATCATTCTAGATGATGTTAGAAATTGGTGAAGGAGCCATTGTAGTGGTGATGCAACACTAAGATGTAGTAAGAGTAGTAAAAGTAATCATTGATCATATAAATGAGTTATTTAATATTCCTATTGTACCATTGGAAAACATTTTTGTAGCCAAAGATGTACAGACATTAGCCAGAACCTTAGGAAAAGAAACCATGTCTTGTGCTAAACATGAAGATGTATTGAAAAGACTAACTATAGAAAGGAAATGTTATGTAAAATATTTTTGATATTCCCAATGATATCATTGCAATGCAGTTAGAGTTGATATCCACAAAAGAATAGTTGGTCATGATAGAAACAAGAATGAAACACATAAAAAATTGAAGTGCAAAGGTTATAAGAAGAACTAATTGCATTGAGATTTGAATGATAGGACCCTACATGATACATTATACTAGACTAGTTAACATAATTTAGAAATGAAAAAATTGATCAACTAATGGTTAAAAAAATATATGAAGATGGAAAAAGAAAAAAATAGGATGGGATGCTTTAGTAGCAGATGCCTAGATGTATAGTCATGCTAAGGCTATCGTTGCATTAAAAGAAGATAATAAGAGAATTCCTATAGAAAATTTAAGGTTGATAGATATTGAAAAGTAGAAAAACATACTTGAGAAAAGTATCTATTATTTAAGAGATTAGTTTACTAGAGTCAAACTCAATATATGACAATTGGCCCATGAGAACGTAACCTTATCAATGAACAAGTGGACATAGTCAAATAAAAGTTAGCTATTGAAATCAACACTTCATAAAATGAGGACAAGAAATATGAAAGGATCAAGGAACACTTCAAAGATTAAGTGGACATGTATAAATAGATTAATGAGAAAGAGATCTAGATGGCCAAGGTCAAAATCAACTTCATTATGTAGCAAACACCTAATTGGCAACCTATCTGGATATTATTACTCTTATTTGCCAAGAAAATTGAAGAACAAAGACCTATAGATAGAAGATATAATAAAATACATGAGGTTAGAAAATCTAGGCTATGCTAACTTAGCCATTAATAGTAGGTACAACAAGAACAAAATTATTGTAGCAAGTGGCTATAATGTATTCTATGTATGAGAAAGAGTTTACAAATAGAAAAGATGCATAACAAAAGCTTCATATTACAAAATTTGAAATCTAAGTAGTCAAATCCAATTACCAAGATCAAAAAGATGTTCCAATGTATTCAATAAAGATAATAACTAATTATCAAAATTTATGGAAGATGGCCAGGGCATTTGAGGTAGAAATGACACAATTTGTAACATGATTTATCAAAGCTAATAAAATGTTTCCATAACATCCATGTGCCTAGAAAGTCCAACACTTTCAAATATTACTAAAATAGCATGGATGATGCATGATTCCAGAACTAAAAAGGAAAATCTAAAAGCATTGTTGAATAAGTACTTGTTTTAGAAGCTAGATGACAAAGGAAAGAAGTTGATGGAGAAGTCACTATGAACAGGAACATGAAGAGGCTGCATCAAATTCAATTTTGTTTTATTTTTATCATGTGTCAATCATGTGCTGTATGATAATTTTGTAACACCACTAGAATTAAAATGTGGCATTCATAGTTAGATTTAGTCATGTATATATATCACGATGTTGAGTGCATGTAACTCCACAAGTTAGTAATAAACTCTATACTTCTTTTGTTTGAACTTGAGGATGAGTTTTCAGTTAGTCATGGGGGTATGATGAAACACCTTTTTGTTAAGGACTACAATATTTTATCCTAATATATGATGTCATAGATATGATGTAGTGGATCATGTTCATGCCTAAAAATATGAGTCCACCATCATATAAAAATAAGTTTTTGACCAATACTTAGCAACATTATTGTACTTTACTTTCATAAAGTTAGAGTTAGTTGTTAATTTCTATAGTGTGATGATTGCTACCTATATGACATGCTTAGTTAAGTGCATTGTTCCTAAATATAGTTCATGAATGATGAGTAGGAGGCATTCCCTACACCTAACTATAGGAATCACAAGTGTCCACTAGTGATTTGGTTGAACTCCATAGACTTAATTACCTATGTGGCCCATGTAGTAACCAAAAACATCAAAGGTTGGAATGTGTCACATCCCCATTCCCAAATGAGGTTGCTGACTAATGAAGATGGTGTCTCTTCATAGCAAGTGCTATTGTCATTTTAATAAGACCCAAATGGGTAGTTGTGATTAAGATCCAAAAGGGTGCATTGTAATAATGGATGTGTCTCTTAAGGTAACCTTTGGGGGTTTGGCCTAAGGCATTTATACCTAGGGTTAGAGGTTGTGCTAGCATGGAATGGTAGAGTCGGTATAGGTAAGTCATGGGGTAGTAGAGTTAGTATAGGCAAGTCATAGGAAGCTAGGTGAAGCGGGATAGGAAGTGGATTGGCCATCCCATTTGGTTGGGTTATAAGCCTGACCATGGTGGCAGTGCTGGATTACCACTAAGGGATAGATGCAAAAGGAAGAAAACCCTAAGGAACACTCATAGAGCACAATCTGAACATGCTATTTTATATCAATAAACCATTCTTTTCTTTCTCTTTCTACATTTTTCCTAGTATTTACTTTATACATAATGTTGAATATCACTTATATTTCACATTTGGTATATTTTCTTTGTATGAATAATGTCTAATATATCATATATTTGATGTTTTCCATGACATCCGAGGACGCGATGTCACAATTGGTATTGGAGCAAACCATAACCCAAGGGCCATTTAGAACCATGGGCTAAATACAACATGAACTTAATGATGAACCTTGAAGCCACAACACATAGAAAGTCATTGATCATCAATGGATGTACCATATATTTGTGATGCAAGTCAAAAGATACCTTTCTATTAACTTCACAAATAATGGATCAGGCATCTAGATCCCAACAACCAACAAAATTTCTTTCATGGACATCATTAACCGATGACGATTTAATCACACCTCATCAAAATTCATTAATTAAAAGAGATGTTGATAAGATAATGATACACTGGTCTAGGTAACTCTTACCCATCTTAATACTATAATTATTAATCGATTAGGATATTGTTAGATTTCTTTCAAGAAAGTTAGTAACCATGACTTGAATTGATCTTGTTTTGTTGAAATTCACTATCCAAGTAATCTATAAGATTCCATGTTACCATATGTCAGCTTAGAAATGTTAGTTCAAGAAAATAGGCTAGTTTGGTCCTTTTAATTTTTGAAAACTCAAATTTATTTTTGAACTCTAAAACTATGTCTAATGCATAGTACTTATTGAGAAAATTCTAATGGTACAAATTTTGTCTTAATCGGACTTACAGTTTGGGAGATATTGATGTTTAAAATTTCTTGTTATATGTCCATTAAAATAATATTAAATTATGACTATTATTTATTAAAAAATAAAAATTTTAGGGTAAAAAATAACTCAAAATCACCATTTACCTATATCGAACCCTTACCCTATCATTGGTCACCGTGTCAACCATTGAGGCAAGGTGGAATAAAATAATAATAAAAAGTTAAAAGAAAACAAATTTTAATTTTGAATAGGAGGTCATGGGTTTGACCTCAAGTCTAAACTTATTATTATTATTTAAAAAAAATTAAATGAGAGGTCATAGGTTCAAAACCAGGTCCTCTCCCTCTTCTTTAGTTTTATAATATGTATGTATGTATGTATGTATGTATGTATGTATATAATAAATTATTTTTTGGAGGCTGTGGGTTCTAACCCCAACCCTGCAACCCCAATTCAAAAAAATATTTTAAAATTTTTTTTGGCTTTAGTAGCTAGGGCTGAGATTGGCCCTTGTTGTTGGTTGTAATAAGGCTTACCATGGCGTCACATGGCAGGGGCCAAGAGGACTGGCCTCATAGCATCATAGCTAGTAGCACTAGAGCCTCTGTCGCCATGCATGGCCATGCGTGGCCATGCCATAGTTGTCACCTTGCCAACACCAACACAACCCTGAATAGGACTATACAATCCTTGTTGAGGGTCATCACTCTACTACATCTGCTCCTGCGATGCCCTACTACCATCATTTGTGACCATGAGTTGCCACTACCATCGTGCATTGCCTCATGCATTGCCACTACACACTACACTGCCACTGTGCATAGCCATAGCACATCACTATACCACACCACTTGTTCCACCATTGCCCTCTTCCCTATATGTGCCCTTGGCCAACTTTCACACTGCATTGCCTAGCACTACTCTACATCGTGCCGCTGAGCACTACTCTGTGCTCCACATTACACCACACCTCACCTACTTGCACCATGCCATGCTTACCACTATTGCCTACCTACCACTTTCCCACTACTTGCCACACACACTATCCATCATTGCCTCTAATGCCATCCATCACTACCTCCAGTGGTACCCATCATTACCTCCAATGCCACCCATAACTACCTCTAGTGCCATCCATTACTATAGACACTATCAATAGTCACCTCTTCATATGCGGACCCTGAGATGGATATCACTAGCCTAGAGGAGGGTTGTGTGGACCTTGAAATGGCACATCACCATGACCATTTCTACTATTCATAATGAAATAGCAAATTCTCCACTATATGATGGAAAATTTTCAATTGTTTGTCGACTCATGGAAAAATTTAAAATTTTCATCAATTAATAAAAAATTCAAATTCTCGTTATTGAATAGTTAGTTTAAAATTATGAAGATGCAAAAATAGTTTCCAAAATTAGAATTTGGTGCATTGGTAGCAATAGAGATAAAAATTCCATAATTAAGTACGTTTGCTCTAGAGTAGAACTGGGATGGGTGACCTCCTGGGAAGTCTTGTTTTTCACACCAAAGTACTTAGACTCTAGAAGGCATAATTTTTGATTTTGGAAACCTTTTTCGGTGAACGAAGAGTTGTTTCCTATAGATTTCAACCTTTTGAGCTCAATGGGGAAGTTAGATCCATCCCAAGGAATCCCAAAATTTAATTTTTACTCCTTTTCCGATATAGCACCTTGAGATCCTCAAAAGTTTAATTTTGGCATCACTTAAGCATATGATGTTCATTTTCAAACATATGAATAGTCATTTATAACATTTTCACCCTTCTAAACTCAATGGTGAGGTCAAATTTATCATCTGGGCACCCTATAATTCAATGATATTATAAATTTAACATTTTAGAATTTAAGATTTAGTACATAACCCTTGTAGATAATCTTAAGATCACTATGGCATGTCATTAGTTACACTTTTGGAGTCAATGTTCTTAAGTGGGGTAGAAAGGATGCTAACAATTAGATAATATAGTTACATATTACTAAAATTATATGATGTCATTAAATATTACTAAAATTAGATAATGTAGTTAAATTATTTGGGAAATCAGTTGCCATATCAGTATCAATTGATTATTAGTTAATGAATTAGTTGATGTATTAGTTGGTGAATTAGTTAAAGAAATAGAATAGTTTTTAAGTGTCAAGAAAAGGGTATATTAATCTTGCAATCAAAACATAGGGCAAAACAACATGGAGACTCAAAATATCGTTTCAATAAGGAGTATGATACTCATGAAGAGAAATGATCCAAACAAGAATCCAAGAATGAGAATGAAAGTTGCAACATATAACATGCTTGCAAGATCCCTAGTAAGTGAGAAACAACATCCGCTATGTCTATCATGGGCCTTGGATTGGCATGAATATCAATATCCATGCATGTTAGCAAAGTTAAAAGATTTGGATGTTGATGTATTGTGCTTATAAGAAGTCTTACCATGGGAATTTCTATATCAATTCCATCCAAATTTGAAAAAGATGGGATACAGAGGTATTTATAAGCAAAAAGGTTCTTGTGGAAGTTTTTCTTTTGAGTTGNTATAAGCAAAAAGGTTCTTGTGGAAGTTTTTCTTTTGAGTCATACATATTAGCATATTGTAGAAATTACATGGATGGTTGTGTGATCCTTTATAAAGAAGCCAAGTTTGAATTGGTACAAAGATTTGAATGGAGTTTAGAAAATATGATTTTTGAAATTCTAGAACTTCAAGCATTGGGAAAGAAAGAACAGACAAGATTTTGGAAAAATTACATAGCCCCGGAAGTAATTCTAAAAGTTCACCTATCAAGAAGATGTGTACGCATGGTTAACACAGATTTAATTACAAAACCAACATGTTCAAAGGTAGACTTTTTCAAGGAGCATACTTGATTAAGAAAATAGAAGAAAATTTTAAGAAGTTATTCCTAAGTTGTAATGATCTAGTTCCATTTATTCTTTGTGGAGACTTCAATGCAAAATTTGGAAGTAGCATTTATCAATTCTTAAAATATGGATCCGTAAAGAAATCTTTGGAAGATAAACCTGACTTGAAGAAGATATTTCCATCAATTTAGCATGAAATTCCATTAGCTAGTGCATATTTTACTTACTTTGAATCTTTAGTAGATAAATTAGACTCTAGAACTCAAGAACAAATGATGTTGATGGATAGCATTCATCAAGAACCATAGTTTAAAAATTAATTTGCAATGATTAATGAGGATGGGTCAACAACACTCTTCATGAAGACTTTGGATTATATTTGGTATGATGCTCAATTCTTTCAAGTTACCAAGTTACTAGAGTTGATTTCTAAAGAAGAAGTTGAGAAGAATCAAGATCAAGCCTTACCATCCTGAACAAGACCATCTAATCATATACCACTTATGGTAGAATTACAATTACTCCAATTAATTCATAAGGTTGATCAAGATCAAGATGTATCTCACTCTTACTTTTGTTTGATTGATATTATTATTTTATTCATTGTTCAATTCATATTTCAATTAGATAAGTAAAATATCTATGATAATAAATATTGGGAATAAAGAATTTGCCTTGCCCTCACTTGGGGAACTAGATCCAAGTTACAGTTTGTGTGATCTTGGTTAGGACTGGTTATTGGTGGTTGATAAATATCTAATTCATCTTTTGTCATTTTGAAGTAAGTATCAAGAAATTAATATTTAATTTTCCATATAATCTTTCTCACATATATATTATTTGCAGAATAAGCAAGAAAAAACTTCAAGTTCAAAGGAGAAATCAAATTATTTGAGCATAGGATCATGAAAGAAAGCATTGGAGCTAGAAACCTAAGGGGGATAGATTGTCACATTTCCATTTCCAAATGAGGCTACTGACTAATGAAGATGGTGTCTCTTCATAACAAGTGTTATTATCATCTTAATAAGTGCCAAAAGTGTAGTTGTGATTAAGACCTAAAAGGGTGCATTGTAATAACAGATGTGTCTCTTAAGGTAACCTTTGGGGGTTTGGCCTACGGAATTTATACTTGGGGTTAAAGGTCGTGCTAGCATGGAATGGTGGAGCTATTACAAGAAAGTCATGGGGTGGCAAAGCTGATATAGGCAAGTCACAAGAAGTCGAGTGAAGTGGGATAAGAAGTGGACTGGCCATCCCTTCTAGCCAGGTTATAGGCCTAATTGTGATGGTAGTCATGGATTGCCTCTACGGGATAGATGCCAAAGGAAGAAAACCCCAAGGAACACTCATAGAGCATGATACAANACATCCACGATGTCAACTAGGGTGAGTGTAGTTGAGGTTTTTGGTGCAAAATGAAGGTGCAAACATGCAAGTATGTGTAGAAAATAGCAAAAAATGTAGGTAAAATGCTAAAATGAAAACAAAAAATGCTAAAAAATGCACAAGAAGTGAGAAAGAGAGAAAGTAGTACCACCCCAAATGATAAGTTAAGTACAAGAGAAGGTGAGGAGGTACACAGTGTATAAATAGGCATAGTCGGCAGCGTAGTCACAGTCTCAATATGTCTGGGCTATGAAGACTGATGTCCAACAGTACTCAAAAATGAAAATTTGCTTCAAAATGCCAACCCATAAAACATGGAACACTGGGGTATTTATAGGGTTAGGGTTGTCATGAATCGTAGATTGGGTGCCACATGTCAGAGGGGTAGTTGGGATTATGCTGCGTCCAACTATGCTTCCCATTGAAGTAAATGTTGGTTTGTTGGTGTGCTCTAATGGAACCTGTGAAACTACTTGACTATGACTACACTACCAAAAATGCATGTGCAAGTGTCAAATAGATCATAATGTACTTGAAAACAATGCAAAATAGTGCAATTTTGAAGACTACGTTATGGAACTATGCTGTCCACTTTCTCAAGTGGTTTCAAGCATAGGTACAATTTTGGGACAAATGGGGGATGCAAAAAAGAATGCAAATTGCTAATCCTACTTTTTGGATGTGTGTCAAAGCTGAGATGAAGGCTAGTGCTAAGTTATGGAGGCTTTTGGAGGTAGTTTTGCTTGACTACACTGACTACGCTCTGGAGTGTAGTCCTAATAGTTAGACAAATTTTGCAAAAAATGAAGTTAAATGTTGACTATGTTGACTACACTCTGGAGCGTAGTCTTAAGGGTGAGAGCATAGTTCAAGCAGTTACACAAAATTTGTGCAAAATTGGTGTCTCCATGTCGACTACATAGACTATGCTCTAGAGCATAGTAGGGAGTGTAGTCCAGTAGTTAGAAATTTTTCCAAACTATGTCTTCCATGTCAAGTATGCTTGACAGCTTCTAATAGAAATTATGCCAAACTATTTTTTCCACCCCAAGCTTCTAGCTTGACACTTACACAAATTTGCAAAACTAGCTATTGGTGTGCTGACTACACTTTGGAGCGTAGTCCTGGGAGTGAGAGCATAGTCCAACACTTAGAAAAGTTTGTAGTTGCTATTGACACTTAGAAAAATTTTGCAATTTTGAACTACTTGTGTCAACTATGCTGACTACCCTCTAGAGTGTAGTCCCATCAGTGGAGAGTGTAGGCCCAACACTTAGAAAAACATTGCTTTGAGTTGACACTTAGGGAAATTCATAGTTGAGACCTAGTGGCCCAAATTTGGTGGTGTTTCATTGGTCTCTCTTTGTTGACATCTAGAGGAGTGGCCTGAGAGATGTCAACAAAGAATGCAAAACACCACAGCAAGCCAAGCACCAACATTTCTTGTTAGCACCTAATTGAAGTTTGGTTCACCATGATTAAGAGTGGTAAGTATAATGGTATGCTGCAGTTAAAGGGTGTAGGTAGTGTGTTAGGGGATAATAGTGGAATGAAGTGAAAACAGTGTAATATTGCAAGATGTGAAGTTAGCACAACTAATGGTGATCATGGCATCAAGGTGGCTTGTCGTCAAAATAGTGATATCTCAGTAGAATGTTTATGAGAGAGTCAACATTCATGGCACCAGAATGGCGTGCTCCCTAAAATTGTGATCTCTCGTTGGAGTTCTTATGAGAAGGTCAATGCGGATTCAAGGTTGGGCTTGTTGCAAAATTGTAGCTCTACTAATTTTTGCTTTGGAACATGTTTTTTCCTTATTCTCTCTCTCTCTCTCTCTCTCTCTCTTGCATTTTTTGCTTTTTCAACTATGAGGTGAACCTACTTTGGGTTCTCCACATTAAAAAATGCTAGTTGTAGGATGCTTTTCATTAAGTGAACTGCTTGTCACCTAATGGGCTTTACTTTGAGGCAAGCATGTCACATCTGTAGGATAGGTGTTTCCTCCTTGGAATGAGTTGCGTTACATCTATTTGGGGTTTAACCAGCCCATAGAGGCTTCCCATGGGACAAGTTGCATTATATTTGCTATGGGTTCTACAGTTGACTTAGGGAAGATGCCATGTGCATTAGAGGGGTTGCAAGCTTGGTGATGTAGGGAAAGGTAGAGGAATGCAAGGTGAAAGGTGTAAATGCAAGTCGACTATAGTTGGATACATAGGGATGTGCACTCTTGAGTGGCTTGGCTAGTTTAATCATGCACATCAAAGCAATGTGGTGACTTGCTGCTGCAATGAGATGCACCTCCGCATGACCACCTTTGGGGCTTTTTCTTGTAGAGACAACATAGAGAAAATAATAAAACAACCACACAACATGAGATGGGAGTAAACTGCTGGATGCAAGGATGCTATAACTACTACAATTGTTGAACTAGTTGCAAGTGTTTGAAAAGCTAGTAAAGGTGCTAGGGGTGGTGATGTTGCATGTGCTTGAAAGCCCAAGAAATAGTAAGAGCCCAAGTAATAACTAGAAAAATGGTAGGGGGACATAATGCTACAAATGTTCCAAAGGTCTCTCCCAATAGAAGTTTAGGGTACTAGCAAAATGTCCAAGGCTGGTAGTGCTACAAGTGTCACCTAGAGCTGGTAGTGTTGTAGGTGCAACCCAGAGCTAATAGTGTTGGCAATGATGATAGGAGTATTAGAAGATTAGCAAAATGGCTAGGGGAAATTTTGAAAGATTAGAAAAATGCTAGGGGGGTAGTAATGCTACAAATTTTCTAGAGGCCTTTCCTAATGATAGAAAATCCATTTTGAAACTACAATGTCATTGGCTTGCCCACGAGATGTAGGCAGATGAGGGGGAGTTGGAAGTATTCTTGTTCACTTGTCCACAGAACTATGTGTGTTGAACTGTTAACCTATTTTAAGGTCTTGGTAGATAGTGGTGCACTAGTTTAACATCCTAGTAGATTGTTGAGTACTAATTTAATGTCATAGTGGATGATTTGTTATGCCAGTTTAACGTCATGACCTAAGGATGGGCTATGCCAATTTAGTGTCATGGTGGATGGTCTGCACTGGTTTATAGTCGTATTAGACTTACTATGCTAGTTTATAATCATAGTGGACTTGAGGTTTGGTTGCTAGTTTAATGTCATAGCAAATAGATGCTTTGATAGTTTATAATCATAGTGGACTTTGCTTACCTTATTTTATCATGATGCAACACTATGTTCTAGGCATAGTAAGGCTTCAAATACTAGTGGTTGACCAAATTGGAAAATTCATTACCATTGTGATTAGCAAGGTTGAATGCTCCATTATTGTATGCCTTGATAACTAAGAAAGGCCCTTCCGAGTTGGCTAAGAATTTGTCCATGGGTTCATGAATAGCCTTGAGGACTAGGTCCCCTTTCTTGATTGAGCATTGATGCTGATTGTGGTGGTGCTTCTGTCATTGTGTTTGTTGGTATCACTTAATATGATCAAGTGCTTTCATGTGCTCCTCCTCTATCGAGTTAAGGTTCATGGCTCTCAACTCATCATTTTGAGCCTTGTAGATGAAGCATGAGAGGATGACATGGAGTGATGGGACCTACAATTGAAAAGGAAAAATTTCTTTAGACCCATAAATCAAAATATATGGCATCTTACCTATTGCTGTCCTACATATTGTGTGGTAGGCCCAAAGTGCATAGATTAGTTGCTCATGACATCACTATTTGCTATTGTTGAGCATCTTCTTTAGAATGTTGATGATGAATTTGTTTATGGCCTTCACTTGGCCATTCACCTATGGATAGTAGGGTGAAAAAAAAGAAATGTTTAATTCTAAAATGTTTGCAAAAGGCTTTGGTCTTAGCACTAAACTATGGCTTGTTGTCTATGACTATGGTCATAGGTAGACCAAAATAGGTTACTATGTTATCAAGGATGAATTTGCAAGCTTGTTGTGATGTTGTCTTCCTAAGGGAAATAGCCTCAACCCACTTGGTAAAATACTTAGTCATGGTTATAATGAAGCTATGCCTTGAAAAAGACTTAGGTGTTATTGGTCCTATGAAGTCCAAACCCCAACATTGGAATGGCCACGTGATCTATGTTGTGTGTGGTTTAGTTGGTGGCACATGCATTAAGTTTTCATGTTGTTGATATGTGTCACAAGTCTTGACCTTGAAGATGCAATCGCCATCCATATAAGGCTGATAGTAGCCTAAGCATCTTATCTTCATTGCCATTGCCTTGGGTGCTATGTGGCCTTCGCATAGTTCCTCTTGGACTTGTTCAATGATCATCTACACTTTACTGTCACTTATGCAAGTCAGCAATATGCCATTGTAGGATCTGTGACACAAAGTGTTATCTTCCACAATGACATATTACTGCAATCATTTTCACACTGCATCCTTTTGGGCACTGGTTAGATGTTGTTGAGGTTTACCTTATAGAAGGTATGCCTTAATGTTGTCATACCATTCCATTGCATGGTTTGTGCTAACTATGGCTATGGATGAAATATCAGTATTTTGCATGATAGGCACAGTGCAATCCATCAATGAGGTGGGCAATGCATGAAACATGTTAAGTGAAATGCTTAAGGCTAACATTGCTAATACATCAGCTATGGAGTTGTTGTTGTAGGGAATATGCTAAAAATCAATAGTTACAAATTGTTTGAGCAAGTGCTTCATCAAGTCACAGTAAGGTTGTAAGTGTTAGGCTTTGCAAGTGTAAACCTCTATAACTTGGTTGACTACTAATTGCGAGTCACCTCAGATTATTAGGTTTTGTATTCCTAGGTCATGAGCTGCTAGTGAACAATGTTAGTGCATGGAAATGCAAAATGATATATGAAGGATTAGATCTTCCTAGAGGGGAACATGATTATGATAGTGGAGCTACCTCCTTGAGAGGTTGAAGCACCATCAAAGTGTAAGAGTACTTTGAAGTTTTCAGGCACTTGACTTATGCTAATGATATGCTCATCTAGAAATTCTAGATCTATTGTTGCTTCTTCATCAATTGGAAAAGCCATAAGTTGTGTGGCTATTATTGACCTTTGGTTGATGCTTATGTAATGTAATGTAGGTCAAACTCTATAGTTATTGCTTTCCAATATGCAAGCCAACTATTCTCATAGATATTCGTGGTAATGACTCTAAGTACATTACTTTTGCAAATGACCAAGGCAAGACCAAGGCAAGACAATTCTTTTTCACATCATCATAGTTCACTTAATAGGTAAATAATGCATGGATTAAGTAGTATATCGGGACTCTATGCCATCATATCACTTTTAAGAAAGTAGAGAAGCAATGGACATTTTAGAGGTAGTAAGGTAGATGCAAAATGGTTTATCTCCTTGTAGAGGGTAGATCGTTGGAAGTGGAGCTAGCTCCTATTTAAGGTTGTCGAATGCCTCTTGGAATTGAGCTATCCACTCAAAATGAACTCCATTTTTGAGTGGGTGTTGCATTGGCTACAACTTATTGGTCAACTATGTGATAAACCTTCGTATAAATTGCAATCTACCTTGTAACCTTCAAAGCTCCTTAAGGTTAGCTAGTGTTGCTAAGTTGATAATGGCCTTAACCTTATCGGGGTCTATGCATATGCCTACCTTGGATATTATAAAACCTAGCATGTAGCCCATCTTGATGCTGAAGACACATTTCTTAAGATTTAGCCTAAGTTCATGCTTCAGCTAATGTTTGAGTACAAGGTCCAAGCCATCTGCATGTTTTTGTGCTACTTTGGACTTAATTGCTATGTCGTCAATGTAATCATTGAGCAGACCTAACATGTAATTGCTAAAAATGTACATCATGGCTCATTGATAAGTCACTCTTGCATTCATAAGTTCATAGGGCATCATAGTGTAATAAAATGTACCCCAAGGGGTCATAAAGGTAGTATTGAGATGATGCTCTAGGTTGATCCAAATTTGGTTGTATCCTAAGAACCCATCCATGAAGGATAATAAGGCATGACCAGCCAAAGTATCGACCAATTGATCAATCCTAGGAAATATGAAGTTGTCTTTAATGGTTGCCTTGTTCAGGTCTTGGAAGTCTATGCAAATGTATATACTTCCATTTTTCTTGGGCACAACCACGATCTTAGAGACCTAGTCTATGTAGTTAACAACCTGAATGAAACCATATTTATAGAGCTTAGTGATTTCATCACAGATTACCAATGCCACATTAGGCCTAACCTTGTGAGCTTTTTGCTTAACTGGTTTTATGCTAGGATTGAGGATTATATTGTGTTATACTACTTGAGGATCTAGACCTGGCATGTCTTCATAAGACCATGCAAACACCTTAATGTTATCGTTGAGTACTTTTACAATGTTATGGTGTGTTGATGCTCTAACAAAAAATTAAGTTTCAATGTCTTTGCCTTGCCACTAGGTGTTGCTATAGGGATTTCAATGAGGGGATCCTCCATGACATCACCTACCTCTAGATCTAGAGCCTTAACCAGATGGTTTGGCCAATCTAGTGGTGCCTCTACAGATGTTATGTATTTTTCATAGGCTATGGGCTCAAGGTCTAGGTATTGTGAATTGATACACCATGTAACATCACCATGGGGCCTAATGAGGACCAGAGGTGAGTGAAGATGCTCATATGTAGCCATCTTGTATTCCTACGATAACCTACAAAAAAATTAGAAAAACATCAAGTTGCACTTGTCCTAATGAGCACAATATGCATAAAAATGAAGAAAAGCAATGTAATAAAATTTTTCCCAAGTATGAAGATGTGATGTTAAAAAAGAAAGTATGCATGGGCCGATTTTAGGCCTTGGTAGGTCAAGGGTGACAGTTTAAGGTGTTAGCAAACCATGGAGTGCCAGTTTAAGGTCTTAGTGGACCATGGTATGCACTAGATGTATCATTCGAGCAAGGCTTGGTGCACTAGAAAAGCGAAATTGGCTTGGGTACTCACTAGTCAATTAAAAAAATTTAAAATTTTTCTAAGTTTGGGGCAGCCAAAAAAATCAAAAATTTTTCTAAGCTTGGGGCCTATGCTCCCACCTAACTACACTCCCATGCAACTATGCCTTACACTACGCAAATAGGGTTGAGTGTAGTCCTAGGGTTGGTAAATCATTAAGTGGTCTCGAGGGGGTATAAAAGCATGTTTCACCTTGGGTAAGTTTGTCACTTTCAAAGGTGAAGATGCAAACTTTCAAAGTGTATCATAATATGTGAAGAGTGTAGTTGCCAAGATGCCATGCCAAAGTGGATGCAAGCATCCCATATTGACCAACATTGATGAGAGAGAGTGAGCACTAGAACACCTACTACAAGCATGTGTGAAAGAACGAAGGGCACCGCCATCTTCCAGGTACCCTGACTATGCTCTCCCATTTTGCCATTTTTGCATTTGTTTCGTTTGTTCCTTACATTAAGGGTTTGGGTTTTTGGGTGTTGGTGATGCCTTGCCATGGCAAGGGCCATCATCACTGTGACCACGATGGTAACTATGGCCATGAGGGATGTGTGCATGTGGAAGCAAGGGTTTAAGAAACAAGGGTTTTTGGTGTTGCATGTGGGCAATGGATGCATGCAAGGACGTGAACGCTTTGTGTGTGATCTTTGAAGGTCAAGGTTTTGTCGAGGCCATGGCCATTATAGCAGCCAGCACAGCCACAGATGGGAAGGCCATGAGTTGCCATTAGGGTTGTGTAGGGTTTGCAAAATTTTTTTTATTTTTGTTTACAAAAATTTTGTGACATGTTATGTGCATAGGGTAGGGAATTTGGGGCTTGGTGCATGGCCAAGGAGGAATGTTTGCATGTGCGAGGCTTTGCAAAAATTTCTTTTTTTTTTTAAATTCTTAACCAGTGTGTAGGGAATGGATGAGGGATTGGCACATGGCTAGGGAGGGTTGTCACCAATGGGGTTGAGAATGTGGGAGAGTGTTTCTACAATTTTTTTATTTTTTATGAATTTTGTGGAAAGGGCACTAGCTAGGATTTGATGCATTGGTGGTTGCAAGGTTATTGCATGCTACAACATCGAGACATGACCACAGGGATTATAAGGGTGCATGGAACCAGGGTACATTTTGTAGTGGGGTAGGGTAAGTGACATGGCATGTGGCAGCATTATTAGCGTAGGTGATGTGGCCGCAAGGACAACAGTTGTGGCTAGTGCTCAGTGTGTGGGCACAGTGAGAGTGACTAGTGGTGGTAGTGGATGGCACTGTGGTAGGGCGTAGCATATGGAGGAGAGAGCATTGGGGTAGTGGTCAAACATTAGTTCATTAGCCATAGCCAAGACTATGCTCCCATCTTGGAGGCATAGTTGACACCAAGTATTTGTTTAAATGGCCCCTGCCCAATAGTTAGGCTTTTGAAAATTTTAAATTTTTTTGACTACACTCTACGGAGAGTGTAGTTGACAGTTAGAATTTTTCTAGTATGTGACTACATTCTGTAGTTTTCCAGAGCATAGCTAGGGGTGAGCCAAATTTAGAAAAAATTTGCATGTTTTCTAGACTATGCTCTCGAAGGTAACCTAGAGTTAGAAAAATGTGCAGTTTCTCAAACTACGCTGCCAAGAGTTAGAAGAAATTTTTTGAAAAGTCTATGCAATATGCTAAACTTGTTAAATGTAAAATGCTTATGCTAAATTGTCAAAACATGCAACCTATAATGTTAAATATGCAAACATATGAAACAAAATGCTGATGCTATGTGAAACGTGTTGTACCCTTGTGAGTACTAGGTATGTCAAATGTATATGTTGATGTCCTATACCCATGGAGCCTAGGAGACCCTAATATATTTTTGCTAATCGTATGCTATTTTATGTTAATTTTTACTAAGTTTAATTTTTAATATTTTTGCTAAAGTTTTCATGTAGTGTATACTAATGCTTCGTTTGTTACTTGTATGGTTGCAGAGTGTTGTTGAAACCCATCCTACTCATCATGGAACTCATTGGCATTCTCTATTACATGAGTGAGCCTATCCCCAACACACTTATGCCCAATATGTAGATGGGTTATTAGGTAGTGTGGTTTTAACTAGGGGTACATGAGTTGCTAGCATTCCTGCTACAACACTTCAGTGTGATGATGTGGTCACACTTATTGATGAAGGCTGCGAGCTTCATCACCGAGACATTGCTACTCAGTGCTAACTAGGAAATATTGAGGTTCATGTTCAATGAGCCCATCACTAGTGATGATGGACTAGGTGGTTTAGGTAGAGGCCATAAGGATGCTCAACCCTTATTTAAGATTTGGAAAATGCTAGAGTTCTCTTGCTACAACAAGAGCAACATCCTCTTTGTTGCTTTGTGCATGCATAATTTTTTCCAAAACCCACCTGGAATAGTATGCTACATTGGAGGGTAAGTATTTTTGTGTTGTGTTCTTTTGCTACTAGCTTATGCAAGTTTGCTAATTGCTCATGCCTAATGCTAATTTAGAGTTGACAAGTAGGGTCTCCACCACAAGGAAGAGGCTCTTGCATTGACTCATACCACCCTAGAGGTATTTTCCTCTACCCTAAACATTTGGGAGGCTATCCTTGAGCAGCTAGGAGATAATCTAAGAGATTATCCTACCTAGTATCCAAGGGCATTTGAGTGGTGGAAGACCCATTGGCTTGATGAGGAGTGGGCTAGTGGTGAGCTAAACCTTGAGGGGCTACTTACGCCATCACCTTCGTCTTGCATACCATTTGTTCCATGTAAGTGTCTACTATTTTAGCTTTTATGCTTGCTCATATATGTTTGTTGATTTGCCTTTTGCCTTTGTGTGATGTTAACATTTGCTTTGCCTTTGTTGCAGCTATAGTTACTTCAAGAGAATTGACGATGGTCACCATAGGCCACATTGAGGCCACCCTCATCATGAAGTACTATGATGTGGAGAAGGCACAACATTGGTTATGCCACCAAGCCTTAGAGGCACTAACCAATCAGCTCACCCATGCTGGGTTGATGGAACATTTCTAGGCCCTTAGCCCAAATATTCTGGTGGCCAAAATGGTTACCATCATAGACTCCTTTAGCAACAATGTCTGCCACTTTGTCATCCATATGTGCAGTGTGAAAGTAGTTCTAGACCTTAACGAGGCCTTGTTTGCTAACCTCCTTGGCCTCCCAACTAATAGCCCATTAGTTGTTGACAAGGCCAATAGGGAGGTGGACCACAGAGGAGAGATTGAGGGCTAGTTGGGGGTCACTCGATCTCACAAAGGCATACCCATCAAGGATGTACGTGTGCCTAAGGTCCAAGAGCTCTATCCTCTTTTTTGTGCATGTGCCTTCCCAAAGTTACTCTTCCAAGGAAAAATCATTAGAGTTGAGCAGGTGTAGGTGATGAAGGAGGTGCTGTAGGAGGTCACAAGGTTCAATTGGGCCTTCTACATTGCCACTGGCCTACATGCAGAGATCACTAGGGTACACTTCAACCTCTAGGTGAGGTCCCATGTACACTTTGCATTCTTTGTAGGGTATTTTTGAAGAGTTGTAGAGCTTCTGGTGGTTTGAGATAGTAGGTGATAGATTATTCAAGATCATGAGTAGCTGTTTAAGCATTAGGTTAAGCACATGTTTGCAACCACTCATGCATAGGATCCCCCAGAAGGGATCGATGAGTTGTACTCAATGATGATCAAAGTTCTCTTGGGATGGTCACACTATTCATGAAATAGTGTAGGTGAGTGTCCCCTAGTTATTATTTGGGATGTGAACAAGGTTGATGGCTATATTGCAAAAATGGTGGGGCCATCGAAGGTGAAGATCAAGAGGCCATGCCTTACAGAGGAGGTTGCTCTTGAGGTTAGATGAGCAGTCACTAAGAAGATTCACCTCAAGATCCCTAGCTTATGCACATAGGTTACAGGTTAGTATTTGTATATTGCTAGATGCCTTCATTTTTTATAATTTTTAAAATGTTTTTTGTTATGTTATAATAATGCTAACATGCTATGTTTGTAAATTAGGAGAGAGGGTTGTTGAAGTAGTGGTGGTAGTCGTAGCAGAGGTGACCCCTCCCCAAGTTGAGGAGGGGGAAGCACATAGGGAGGAGCTGCATGAGACCATAGAGAACCTCTAGTAGTTAGAGATGGAGGGGCTATTCCTCCTTGATGGGGGTGATTTTGCTAGCCTCTTTGATCGTGTGCAGCTTGAAGACCCCCCTACTTTCACACTTGAGGATTTACTAGGTAAGTGCCTTAGATTGCCATTTGTCATTGCTCTTTTGCTCTTACATATTTGGTTGTTTAGTTGTTGCTTATTGTATTATTGTATTACAATCCCAGATGAGCCTACTAGCAATCCACCGTCCAAGTCTACCTACCACATAAAGCCATGGGTAGAAATGCCATACAAGTTTGCCTTCATGGAAAGCATCATGGAGGACATGGTTGACCACCTACAGTAGATGGATCCCAAGCTTAGTATCCATATGATGTTGCTTTACTAATTTAATGATTAGCCTATGGCCAAGGTTGATTTGCTTGTTGTATGCCAATAGGTTCTAAGCTTTGTTGGGATTTGAGCAGGATGGATAAAGTAGATGTTAGTCCCAAGTTCCCTCTTGAAGTAAATTAGGTGCCTTGTTTTGTGTATGAGATAGTTAGCAAGTGCACACTTTCCTATGTGAAAGCGTTATGGGTCTATAGGTGCTCAAATGAGCACCTGTGAAAATACATGCATGAACTTCAAGAGAGAGTGATGAGCCAAGACATGAAGATTGAGGACCTTTAGTCTTGATATGACTTCTTGGAAGCTCGGTCATGAAGAGATAGTACTTGATAGATTGTAGAGATTGATTATGCTAGGTACTAGTTGACCATTTAGGGAAAGAATGAGGCCACTTGGGAGATCATTGAGTAGTGATTATAGATGGATCTTCTTGCCCAAAAAAATCAAGATTGGAAGAACTTCAATGCCAAGGTGTGCAAGTGGAGGTAGACTCAAAAGAACCATAAACACCACTATAAGCATGAGCAAGATGCATATCTTCAATAGCTCAAGGAAGAGTCCTTTGAATGCCAAAACCATGAGATGTTTCTTGAGGTAACTAGTGGGAGATGGACCTTTGAGATATTTGCTCTCATATAGTGGTTAATGGTTCCTTGGAGAGGTAGATTTTTTTATGCCCTTAGGAGAGGCTTCTTCTACTGCATTTTCCATGGAGCCACCTACATTGGCCACCATGGACAAAGGCAAAACCCTTGCGGGAGTTGACTTTGGCCAGGAGGACTAGATGTGGCTATTTGAGGTTGAGATCCTCCAATGCTTGGAGGAGGGCCTTGATAGCTTGCCTCCAGACATGATCGATGTGGGACTCTCTTAGGTTAGTTTTTTTAATGTTGCTTTTACACTTTTCATGTTAGTTTGTATATTGTACATTTGCTTATAGGTTTGCTATTTTATTGCTGTTGTGTTGTTAACAAGCACTAGGCAATGCTGCAGGCCCTAGCAGCATGGAGAAAGAAGAGAGACCTCTACCCCCACCTAGTACCACTAGTTGGGCATATCCTGATGTAGCCTTGCTATCGGGCATGTTTGCTTTTTTATGGATTCTTTGCCACATAGTATAGATGGTCATGCTATGTACTATTATTTCTATGAGATGTAATAGATATTTTACCAAATGGAGTGTGTGATGCATAAGACTTTTGCATTTATTTTTTATGTGCTTTGATGCTAATAATGCGATGAATTTGATTTGACTAGGCCACTATGAGTCGATGCTAGTTTAAGGCCATTTTAGGTCATGTGTGTAGATAACTTGTGTTGGTATTTTTAAGTCATTCTAGGCCTCGGTGATAGTTTAAGGCCATTTTAGGCCATGCGCTAGAAGGAAAAGTGTTGCTAGTTTTAGGTCCTAGCAAGCCATGCGATAGTTTAGGGAATTTTTGGGTCACAATGTAAGAGAGATTACTAGTTTTAGGTCATGGTAGGTCCTGTACTTTTTGGAATTTTAAATTTTATGATTTTTTATTTATTTTGATGTTTTACATGTGTATGCTAACAACTACTAGAAAAGTAAGCTTAACAAGTGAAAACATAAATTAAGCAAAAATATACAAATAAAACAAATGAATGCATTAGAAAGAATGCAAAATGTAAATAACTAAGAAAAAAGTAATGTGTGAAAAAAATGCAAGTAAGTAGGGTATGCAGAGGTTTGGGGTAGGTAGGCACCTAGCATGTGTTGGACTAAAGGGATGCCTTAGTCATGTAGTTGATTCCTAACCTAATGTGGGTTAAGGAGTGCATAGGTCCTAGATAGTACTATGAGGTACTTGACTTGATCTTTGTCAACTATGTTGAAGGGAAATTCTACCCACAATGCATCCTCCAGGAGGTCAGTGGCTTCCTTTGGTTCCTTAGGTAAGTCTACCTCACACGTTTCACACTCATCCTTTATGGGAGATGTGTCATCAGGGAACTCCATCTTTGACCCTTGTTTTGTGTCAATGTTGCTAATGGTTAGAGGGGCTGTGTTGTTACCATAGATGATAACCTCTCCCCCTTCATACGGAAGTGGATTTCTTGGTTGATTGGGAAGGAGACAACTCATAGTTGGGTGAGCCAGGGCCTATCCAAGATCAGGTTGAAACCTAGCATCTCCTTGATCAAAATGAATTTAGTGGTGATGGAGAATTGCTTCCTTGCCATGAAGGCTATCACGACCATTCCCCTTATGACAATGTATGATCCATTGATGGACTTCAAACACATTGCCTTTTTGGATTTGTTCTGGTTAGCAAGATCCAACTTGTCAATGACTATGTATTGGATAACATTAGTTGCTACCCTATCATTGACATGCACCCTACATATTTTAGATTACCCAACATGGATTGTGATAAACATTAATGCAGTAATGACTTGACTCTTCTCAGGGTCAACCTTGATTGCCTCCTCACATAATGTGAGGGGTGTTGAACTTGACTCCTATGGCATTGGGGGTAACATCATAGAATGGATGAACTATTCATCTACTGGGATGTCCTTTGTAATAGGATTAGAGGTCAACATGCAAACCAATGCTTCCTGGTGGATGAAGTAGATCATGATCAAGTTGTATAGCTCAGTGTAGTGTTATTTTGCTTTAGAGCCTATTTGACCTAGGCCAATGCATCAAGAAATTTGTTGCCACTATTTTCTACTTTTTTGTTGGCCTTCATCTCCTCCATGAAGCCTAAGAGATGAATCTCTCATGGAGGAGATTTGGGATTTGCTTGCCTTACTTATTTTGGAGCCTCAATGCTTGGTTGTTGATTGCTCATGGTGGCCTTCTTAGTTGATTTGGTCATGGGGATAGAGGAAAAGGGGATGGTATTTGATGGACCTAGTGCCCTTTGCTCTTGATGCTACCTAACCATTTTTTTGGTGAAATGCTTATTAAGCTTTCCATGTTGCCACCTAGATTTCCTATTGGTGTCACTTATAGGATGGGGCCTTGATGAGTAGGGGCTGATGCATTTTTCACCACTAAAGCTTTGGCAAGTGGGGAGTTTTCATGTTGTAGAATCCTTATGAAAAAGGGTGATTGGGCTATTATTGCTACAATGTGCTATAGGACCTTGACCAAAAAGGATGCTATGGGTGCCCAAGATGGTGTTCTAGCAATGAAAGGAGTTCTCGAACTAGTGGAGGATGAGGGGATCCCAACGCTACTAGAGGATACATGAATCATTAATGGCTCCTATGTTAGCTTTGAGTTTTCATCAATGATGATAGCATTGATGGTGTATCCTACAATGATTATGTTGAGAGGGTCCTTATAGATCCTCATTGATTGGTTCTGGGGGTGAATTGGGTTGGTTGCATTAAGGACCAGCTTGCCTTAGTCAATCATGCATTGTATGTCATCCTATAAAGCCATCAAAAATTTAGTATCATGACTAGGAAATTGGTGATAATGGCAAAACTAGTCCAACATAAAATGCTTAGGGATCAGAGGCTTATTTGGTAGTGTGGCTAAGGGATTCTTAAGGAGCTCACAATATTTGTCATGATGTTTGCAAGTGTCCTCAAACATTTGCTTATACTGGATGCATCTAGTGTGAAGTAGTTGGTCTAAGAGCTTTGAAAAATTAAGTGGAAATGATGTATACTTTGAGTGATCCTTGCACTTAAAGTTTGACCTTGGGGTAGCTTGCCCCATGGTGGTTGATGATGCAAGCTGGTTGCTTACCACAGTGCTAGAGCTAGAAGCCTTGTTGTTGTTAGCTGAGGCCTAGGGTGGCTTGGCCATTGGTTTGGCATTGGATAGCCTTGCCTCATTGGCCATTGTTACTACAGTTTTGGTTGCTTTTTTTCCCTTGTTCTTGTCCTATTTGGCATACAAAGTTTTATAGGCCACGTAGGCTAGGTCCCTACTGGCTTTCACCGCATCTTGAATGCTCTTGATTTGAGTGAATGCTTCAAATTAATAAATTAATTTACTATACCTTTAAGAATTTCTAGTAGGTGTGTTTCCATGATGGGTTCATGAATTTTGTTGAGCAATGTGCTCCAACGTTGAAGGAATTTTTGCATAGGCTTTAAGTGACCTTGTTGAATTTGTGTAAACTAATTCAAGGTTACCTCAGGCTTTAAGTTATACTTGAAGCACATGATGAATTGACTGAGTAATTCCTCCAAAGAAGAAATGGAGGCCCTAGGAAGTGCATGGTACCAATCAAGCACCTTGTCAGTCATGAGCATGGAAAACACACAAATAATAGCATGTGGCCATGCTTGTAGTAGGAGGAATTCAAACCAAAAGATCAATATATGGGCATTGGAATCCCCTTCAGTATTATATTTGGTGAATTAGGGTAGTGGGACCCTGGTAAGTAATGTCAGTGGTGGAACAATAGGGCTGATTAGATTGTCCTGGTAAAAGTCCATCACATGAAAAATTTTAGAGGAGGTGGCCTTGAGCCACTTAACCTCTTTAGTTAGAGTCTAAATAAGCTAGAAGGCTTAATCTAAACTTGGGGAGGTTGTAGCGGGCTACATTGGTTGTGCTACTTTTTGGGTTGTTTGGGTGGCCCATGACCTAGCTGTAGGTTGTACGACCACGTGTGATGCTTGTTGTGTGGGCTATGACATAGGCACAAAAATTGGGCCCCACCATGTGCTTGTGGGTTGGGTTGTTGTGAAGGGTGCTAACACAATAGGTAGGTCGTATGATGCTTGGGTCATTTGCGATGAAGGAATGTGCATGGTGTGCACATAGGGTTGCATATGCACAATAGTTATTGGCATGGAGATGAGAAAGGTTACGGTTGTATGAAAAAGGGCAAGATAAAATGATGTGACACATCTTGACATGTATGTTATGTTTGGTGAGTCACCACCGTAGGTATGGACCTGGGAGGTGACACTAGGGATATTACTATCTTTATGAAGACAGATGGATGGGACTATGAAGGAATGAAAGTAGAGGTTGGTTGCTAGAATGAGGTGTGGAATGAGTCAACATGCTTAGATCAAGCTTCAAACTCATCCTGCTCCTCTTGTAGTGGCTCCTTGTAGTCTATCCCTACCTCATGACCAATGTTTCGAATGAGATTATTGAGCATTCACTAGTAAGACTCTGTAAGTAGAATGAAGTCTATGGAGGAGGGGAAGTATTCCTTCCCATTTTGGTGTATGAGCTCAAAACTATGTTTGGTTTCCATTTCTTTGTGGTCTACTAAGAGACCTGCCTAGAGCTTTGCAAAAATGAAGCTATACTACTTGTCATTGAACACAATGGAATTGGTAGGTAGGTTAAACAACCTAAAAGATTACCTATGTTCTACCATGACAGGACTAATAAGATGGTCAATCTAGATTTCTTGTTGAATGAGCCAAACAACAACCATGCTTGAAGAGAAAGTCAGAGTTTGCTTAAGGTTCATGATGTAAGGGGGAAATGAAAAATTTGCTATTTGCAAAAGATAGAAAAAAGTCTAATTCTACTAACTTGGAAAAATGACTAAGTACAAAAATGTAGAAAAAATGGCTAAGTGTTAAACTACTGAAAAAATGTCTAAGTATAAAAAATGCAAAAAAAATGACTAAGTGTAAACTACCGAAAAAATGGCTAACTCTAGGACTATGCTCACTATGTTAGAGCCAACTAAGCTCTCTATGCTAAGAGCTAGCTATGCTCTCCTGAGCATCTAGAGTTTGACTAAGTATCAAATATACACTCTGGTGTTGTTAAGCGGGGTTTTAGGGGAATTGACAACAAGGTCTAGTCTACACCAATGGCTTGCAGAAAACTTTTGCATTGGGCTAAGATCTAGCTACTACCATGGTAAGTCCATAGGGGTGTGAGGTCTACGTTAGCCTAGAGCTAGCAATGGTGGTGTGGAAAGAGCATGCAAGGTAAATACCAAGAAAGATTGTAGAAGGAAATGACACTAGCCCTCTTTCTAGCGCCAGAAAACTGTAGCAACCAAATATGTTGGAGGTTGAAATGGTACACTGAGAGGTTTGCAGGTGTATAGCTTTGACCCTGCATCCACGTGAGGGCCTACTGAAAGTGGAGGTGAGGTGCCTAGAATGGTCTCATCGATCGAATAGGACTTACGGGGAGTTACACCAAGACAAATGCTAAGGGTTTGCATGTTATTTGCAGCATCTACAATGTTAATTAGGGTGAGTGTAATTAAGATTTCTAGTGCAAAAAAAAGGTGCAAACGTATGAGTATGTGTAGCAAATAGCAAAAATGTAGGTAAAATGCTAAAATGCAAGAGAAAATGCTAAAAAATGCACAAGAAGTGAGTGAAAGAAAAAGTAGCACCACCCTAAATAGGGGGAGTGTAGTTAACTAAAAGGGAGGATGGGGAGTTAGGCAGTGTACAAATAGGTGTAGTAGGTAGTGTAGTCACAGTCTTAGGGTGTTTAGGCTATAAAGACTGATGTTTGCCATGTGAAGTCTGGACCTACTGAGTTGGCTACCATGGTGTCTGGTGGGTTGCGGTAGTTTATGATGTGCTATGGTGGTGTGCAATAGTGCCAAGTGCTTTCTTGGAGTTAGCCAAAATACCAAGTATGCGTGAATGCTAGAATACTCAAAAATGCAAGTTTTCCAACTAAATGCTTTAAAATGCTAACCCCTAAAACATGGAACACTGGGGTCTTTATAGGGTTAGGGTTGTTGTGAATTGTGGATCAAGCACCATGTGCTAGAGGGGTAGCTAGGACTAGGTTGCATCCAACTATGCTTCCCATTGAAGCAAATGGTGTTTTGTTGGTGTGCTCCAATGGACGTTGCAAAATTGCTAGATTGTGACTACGCTACCAAGATTGCATGTGCAAATGTTGAATAGACTACAATGTACTTGAAAACAATGCAAAATAATGTAGTTTTGAAGACTATGCTTTGAGACTATGTTGTCCTCTCTCTCAAGTGGTGCCAAGAATATGTACAATTTTGGGGCCAAGGGGGATGGAAAAAAGAATACAAATTGTCAATCTTGCTTGGTAAAGATGTGTCGGAGTTGAGATGAAGGTCGATGCTGAGTTTTGGAGGCTTTTAGAGGTAGTTCTGCATGACTATGCTAACTACGCTCTAGAGCATTTTCCCAATAGTTAGACAAATTTTGTAAAAAATGATGTTTAGTGCTGACTATGCTGACTACACTCTAGAGCATAGTGCGAATGGTGAGAGTGTAGTTCAAGTAGTTAGAAATTTTTTTGTAAAACTAGTGTCTCCATGTAGACTACACTAACTATGCTTCGGAGCATAGTAGGGAGCGTAGTCCAATAGTTAGAAATTTTTCCAAACTATTTCTTCCATGCCAAGCATGCTTGATAGATTCTAGTAGATATTCTGTGAAACTATTTTTTTCTATCCCAAGCAAGCTTGATGGCTATTGGCTTGACACTTAGGCAAATTTACAAAATTAGCTATTGGTGTGCTGACTATGTTAACTATGCTCTGGAGCATAGTCCTGGCAGTGAAAGCATAGTCTAACACTTAGAAAACTTTGTAGCTACTATCAACACTTAAAAAAAATCTTGCAATTTTGAACTACTTGTGTCAACTACATTGACTACACTCTAAAGTGTAGTCCCAGCAGTGGAGAGCATAGATCCAAAACTTAGAAAAAATTTGCCTTGAGTTGACATTTAGGAAAATTCATTGTCGAGACTCGGTGGCCCAAATTTGGTTGTGTTTTAGCCCATATTTCTAAATAGTGAATCATGTAGTTGTAAGGTTGTTGTCTTCCTAACTTACACTTGTGTGTTATTATTATGTATGATTAAGGGTGGGTTAAGGCACATGATATATATTTTTATAAGTATTTTATATTTTCCCTAATGGCTAGATAACTAAGTAAATGTTGAGTAATTAAATGTTCGATTGATTAACTATTCTATTAACTAAGTGATCCTAATGTAGAGTAGCCATTCTCACTTAACATACACATCCTCAACTAGTATTAATACTACTGGATTGCTAAGTAGCTATTGTTGGCCGTATTAAATATCCACTACTGGGGCTATCAAGAAAAACCACTTGATGCTCAAAGTGTTCATAACCACGTTTTCATGATTAATTATATTAACTAATTAAAAACATGAATGTAAGGTACTTAGAAAGTAAAGTGTAGGAAAATAGAGTTAATCTAGTCTAAGTGGTGCAATGGATTGAGGAAATCTTGATTCCATTACTATTCATGTCAATCCATTTAGGTACATAGACACTCGAATAAAACTCTATACAATCTCTTAGATCCATACTGTGGGTACATAGAGAGGAAATAATCTAACTCTGGAGAGGAGAAACTACAAGAACATGGCTATAAAAATGACTTAACATGTCATAAATGCAAGGGATTTATGCCTTTATATAGGTAATGGTTATATCAACGTCAACATATCAACGTCATTGCATCCTACCATGTATTGACAAGGATACATCAATGAGGCTACGTTAATAGGCATGTGTTAGTGTAGCTTATCTTATTGATGTCTAATCATACCCCCATGATTGAGTAAAAGCTCATCCTTAAGTGAATAGATTTAGGATCGAGTTTCTTACAAAATTAAAAGGTATGAAATTTATTAATTAAAAGATAGATAGATTAACTCTTAACTAACTCTAAGTGTTGGATTGTATGAAATTACAAAAATTATTGTCTACTATAACAACATTTTTATACTTTCCAAAAATTATAGCATGTTCTTGTAATATTTTTGTAGACATGAGGAACTCTCAAACAATGCTAAAAGGTGGAGGCTCCTATGATGCTTAGGATCCTTCACCATGTTCCAGTGTTGGTGGAGGTTGAGGCTGACCTACTACTACTATTGCTTCTACTAGAAGTCTGAAGTAATCCAAAATTGCCTTCATTTTTTCCTCTTTTCCACATGGATCATACATAGCTCATGTAGCTTCACTGATTTGGACTAGTGCTAGGAAATTTCATGGGCATAGCATCAAAGAAAATAGTTTCTTCATGTTGATGAACTAGGTTGTCAAGGTGTTTTGATCACTATCAAATGTCTTTACTAGGATGCAACTCATGGTAGTCATTCATTCTTTTGGATAGGTTCTTAGCAATAGATCATTGATTAGTGAATATGTTCATAAGAACTTCAAGCTTTGCATTAGCTATTTGCAACATTTATTTTATCTCTTTGTGATGCTTAAATTCTACCTCATAAAGAAGGTAGGAACTGACCAGTTGCTTTTTGAATTCACTGTTTAGCCTCCATACTATCAACATCTCTAATTTTTCATAACAAAGGTTGACAAGCTTCATGTATTTAGTTATCTTGTTAATTTTCAACTTCTTAAGGTATATTTCAGCTTTTATGAATGTGTTTAGTCCATCTCTTTATTGGAGCTACTGGAGGGCCTCATTCATTTGCACCTTTTCCAATTAAATTTTTTTTTCATTGACATATTGGAAGAGCCCAACCTATTTCCTTTGTGATTCTCTACTTGCTTAATTTTAGAACTTAATTTTTATAAGCAATCACATCAATGGTAGTTCTTTGATGAAGGACATGGACTTCCTCCATTGAGAGATTACAATTTTTAGCTACCAACCTTTTCAAATTCATATTTACTTTAGTAAGCTACTCTTGCTACTGGTATATTTAGTTTGATTGTTTGGTCCTTCTACTACTTAGCATTTTGATTATGATGATTATTCTTCGTGAGGATCACATTTTTATTTTGAGATTATTGTTTTTTAAACAAAGTCTTCTTTCTAAAATCATACTTAGAACTACATACCTTCATATTCTTGAATAATAGTTTATCTTGAATATGAAAGTCCATTCACTTGCCTATCCTACTCAACAATGACTCTTTGATGCTACTCCAAACCTACCCAAAATGTAAATCATGTTCATATAAATTAGTAAAATTACCCATACCTTTAACATGAGGTGCACTAAAATTAACCATATGCATCTAAGATAGTGCATTAGCCAACACATTGGATTTTTTAATTTTATCCTACAGCACAAAGTTGGACTTCCATAATTGTGCAATTTACTGCATGCTCTTTGCATTCAACATCTTTTAAAAATTGAAAAATTATAATGCTTTATGATTATTCATGAACGTGAACTCTGAGGATCATTGAACTTAGAAAGGGAGGAGGGGTGGGGAGAGAGATGAATAAGTTCCTTAAATCAAAAATTTTTTAAAGTAAAGAAAAAACCAAAAATCATGTGGTTTTCCAACTTAGGTAGTCCACTCTCAAAGGGTAGTTTGCAAGCACACCTCTAGATTTTGTTCCTCTTGAATGTGGTTTGAAGGGTAATACAGCTTGTACAAGCTCTAAGCTCTACAATGGAGTGATTCATTGCTGAAAATTCACTTAACCTTACTAGGTCCTGACAAGCTTAGAATATGATTTCTAAGATCCAACAACCTTTACAACTTGAGCTCTACTCTGGAGTATTGTGGCACTACACCAACACTTAATCTTGCAAGATCCTAACAAGCTCAAGCAAGATGTCTTTATGCAAGAAGCACATTAACTCCATAGAATAATAAAAGAGAACAATAATCACATGGAAAGAATGGAACTAAGTTTGTTGATAATTTTGCTTTAAGGTACAACTCACTTTGACCAATTATAATAGATAAAAGATTGTACAATGAGGAACAACAATGACTACAATGATTGGTTGATGAATACAAGTGATAGTACACAATGCCTATCCATTTCTCGATGTGAATGAAGCTTCTCATAGCTAATATGTTTCTGAAATCACCTCAAAATTTGTGCAATGGCTAATTAACGATCATGGAAGACATCTTCTCCAAGATTGAGACATCTTTCTACAATGGACCTTCATTTTGTAAAGACGTATTCTTTTCACAAAAGATGTATTTGTCTCTAGAAATATGTCTGCTATTTTCCAGAGATGTCTTCTCCTATTCTACCTTCAATTCTACCAAGACGTCCATTGTCTCTTGGAGACATCTTTCTTCACCTCCCTTTGCACTTTGAAATCTTCATTCCTTTTCCATGTTCTTGAACTTCTGCATGTCTCCTTGTCTTAATCCAAGTTCTACAAACACAACAACCACACAAACACATGAACATCCTTGTACTCCATTTTTTAAATGTTTTGACATATCAAAAGATCAACAAACATCTTGAACAATAACATACAACTCCTTCTTATATATGCTATACTTTTTTCTTGACTCATTCAAATTTTTTAGAAAAGAAAGAAAGAGGCCTACCTTCTTATAAAACTACCCTACTAACAACATGTCCACTTGCATCCACCTCCACTTAAAAAAAAATTCTGAAAATCTAGAATTACAAGCACCAATTCACAAGTAATATTTGCTTTTAACAAGTCAAAGCTTGTTTGGATGTCATTATCCTACATGATATCTTTATTTTCTTCAATAAAGAAAACATGGATCAAGAAATACCACTAAAAGCTTTTATGAACCTTCAATAAAAACTTGCTAAAGTAAGGAATTATCTTATCTTATCTTCCTATCATTCTTAGGTGCTGAACAGTCTCTAATAGCCCTCACCTTGGAAGCTTCCATTCGAATTTGGTTTTTAGAAACCACATGTTCAAAGCATATGATTTTCCCCTTAAATAAATGACTTTTCTTCATGTTGATAATCAATTGTACCTCATCTAATTTAAGACACAAAATCCTTAAGTGAATGAAGTTCTCTTCCTTATTAGAGCTATAGATCAAAATATTGTTAAAAAAGATAATATAACACTTATCAATCAAGTTCTTCAATACATCATGCATCAATCTCATAAATGTAGTAGGTGCATTTGTAAGCCCAAATGGCATCACTAGTCACTTCAATAATCCATTTGGTATTTTGAAAGCTATTCTTCATTCATCACTAGGTCTAATCCATATTTGATGGTTACCACTCTTCAAATTAATTTTGCTAAAAATATTAGCATTCATAAGGACATCAGGGATTTCATACATCCTTGTAATAGGAAATTTGTACCTCACTCTTATCATGTTTATTATCCTAGAATCAATGTACATCCTATATTGATTAATTGTTCTTCTTTCTTATAAGCATTATTGCAATTTCACAAGGTAAAATGGATTTCCTTAGGAAGCCAATTTGTAAGTAACTCCTCTACTCTCCTTTGTAATTTTGTCCACTGATTTATTATCATTTGGTATGATCTCTCATTTGAAATGGTAGCATCAAGAATGAAATTAATCTAATTTTGTACATTCCTCATTGGTGATAATCCATTCAATTCCCACTTAAACAAAAATTGCTACTTCAAGCCTACACCTATAAAAATTTCTACCTTCACATCACCACAATTAGTAGCAACAATTGATATAGCTAAAAAATAAAAATTATCTTCATCATTTATGGGATGCCATATTTCATGGGCCACGATATTGCGTGAGATGCAAGTTAAACCATTGGAAGCAGATCTAAGGATGGAAGCAAGGTACTTATGAACCCTTGGATGCTACCATGGGCCGCTACTACGCATTGTTACATCGTTTCCCAGGCCATGGTTACACACAACGGGATCAACTACGCCATCTCGTAGATGGGCTAAGGTATGAAAGTAGGAGAACCCTTGGGACTTATGCCCAAGGGAGACTATCAGAACTTAGATCCCATGAGATTCATCGATTGTTGGAATAAGTAGCCAAAGAAGAAGGGGAGCTACGAAAAAGGGAAAGTGCAGAATAATATAACCGTGATCTCTCACTTCGAAAGAAGGGAGTGAGATTCTATGATGAAGAGGATGAGTCACCACTCGAAGAGTTGGTGAATAGGAAAACCTTGCCGCTTCAAAAGCTAATAACGGAAGTATTGGCTAAGGTAGATGAATTATGAAGCTCCTTAGATAGTAAAATTGAAACTATCCTAAATATTGTAGAGGAGTCTAAGGAGGAACGAAGTAGTGACAAGGATAAGAAAAAGCGAAGAGATTCAAGCCCTGCACGTGACAAGGGTAAGGGGAAAACAGCTATCTTCAATGAAATTGTGGACTTAGACACAGATAATGATGGTGGATGTGAGATTTGCCACTATGACCATCCCAAGGGATGTTGTCCAATCATCTCACATCTGTAAGAGTCTGGGGTGTACGCACTCAACCTGAGACTCAACAGATAGCAGACATCGTGAAGGTTACCTTATCCTCAAGGTAACCCAAGACAGTTCCACCAACCGTTGATGTACTATCCAAGTGGAACTCCACCACAACCCATCGGGCAACATCAGCAATGGCAATACCCAAAATCATGGGGGATGCGACCGTCGAAACAACAATACCCTTATCGGCAACCCGATCCTTATGGATACCACGTGTAGCAGCCGATTTCTCCAAGTGACTCCATGGGTCACACAACTCCCCAACGTCACTACCAAGTTCGAGAGTACTTTAGAAGGACTCCTTCTTCTTTGGGAGACACTCCATATCCATACCATCCTCCTAATCTGTCCACCTCTCTTCCACTAGTAGTTCCCATACCACTTGCTCCAATAATGTAAGGGGAACTCCCCACTCAACCATAGCATTGTAATGCTACGAGAGCTATGAACCTTCAACAAGCTGCTGGTTCTAACAACCATATAAAGAGAAGACCTTTCTTCAGAACCAAAAGCCCAGACAAGCTCTCACAACCACAAGCAGTTGAGTCTGTGATCACTCCTCCAACATATAATGCTTTAGAGCTCCCTTCAAACCAAAATCAAAGCTCAATGCATACAGTTATGTTAACACATACTGTAACTAACTGGATCAGGGTAGGCCACCTTCCTAGGAAACTATCTGACCCTAGAAGTCCCTTAATCTACCTCCAAGTCACCGAGAACGAACCTCATAGCGCTCTTCTTAACTCAGGTTCTGGAGTCAACTTAATATCCCAAGAAATGTATCAAGCCTAGAACCTGCCCCAACTTAAGAAGAGCAACATTCAACTAGAGCTAGATGACTAGTCCATCACCATTCCCTTGGGATTGGTGGAGGACATCATTACCACTGTGTGTGGTTGGTCCTACCTAGCTAATTTCCTAGTGATAGAAGTTAAAAAAAATGAAGGGGGCTTCCCAATTATAATGGGAAGGGCATGGTTGAGTACAGTAGACGCATGCCTAGGAATCCATGATATTTCCTTGGAAATATCTAAGATAGAAATTTATGGAAAGATTGAGAGGAAGAAAGTTCCATGCATCACATACAGTGACTCATCGGGTGATGACATGGAAGAATGCACAACATCTCCTCCATGCAACAGGTGTGCCTTAGAAACTTTGCAACAAAGATGCCTGTATGTAGCAACCACACAAGTAGTAGACACTCTATGGTTGACAGCTAGTCGAAAGAGCAACCGAAAAATATGTATGGAACGAACTAGGGGAACAACTCATCCCCATAACGAAGGCATAAATACGTTAGAATATGAGCATCGCCGAATTCCACCCCTTAATCTAAGAACATCAATTGGGAGAAGTTGGACACTTCTAAGAAATTCAAACAGGTGCTCATTATTTTGGATCTCTCCCTTTCCATTCAGTCATGCGGGAGATGGCCACCTATGCTAATCATTTGGGGCCCTCATTTCTTTTTATGTTTTTGTTTTACATATTTTTTTTTCAAACATTTTTCTTTTACACATTTTTTTTACAAATTTTTATTTTACACATTTTTATTTTACATGTTTTTGTTTTACAAATTTCTTTAACTTTTCTTATTTTTGTTTTACAACATCGTTATACTTTTTTATTGTGTGTGTGTGTGTGTGTGTGTGTGTGTGTGTGTGTCATGCATCTTGTAAGTTTGTCACCTAATAAGTGTTCTTAATGATGGTATGAACTGTGTTTTCTATTGATTGTTGATGTTTGGTTTTTACCTTTAAGTTATGATGTTGATACTAAGGTATGATTCATTTGATATAGCAGGTAATGAGTTCACTTCATCCATACATCAATAATGTTCTATGGTCTCTCTTGGCTTGGAAATGTACAGTCCCTTTCATAATAAGAACTATTAACAAATCAGTGACTGGGCATTTCTCAAACTAAGGAAGGACTCAAAGATTGAAAAGGGTGTGACTTCAAGGGAACTTGATGCATTTTTGTTGGCCATTCTCTTGGGTGCTTGGATGTTTTCTTCTTGAGTTTTCTTACCGTTTCGATGTTACCCAATCATCGGGAAGCTGAGCTAATAAAAATAACAAAGTCTTTGCATGGTGTGGTTCTCACGTATAAACAGATAAAACAAAAAAAGAAAAAAGAAAAAAAGAGA
>MNCI01028574.1:70108-87821 GCA_015680685.1 Gnetum montanum | reverse complement strand
ACACCACCTTGTTCTTGGGATTCCATTCCATTCTCTTCTCTCCATCCTTCTCTCCATTGTTCACCTCATTACCGGTTGTATCATTAGTGTATGTTTTGGTTGATGCATTATTTTCTTTTTGGTAAATTCTTGTGGTTAAGACTTTAACTCTTGCTTCAACTGACATTCTCGGAGCCTACAGACTCTTTGAATGTGGGTTTGTTAGGAATTAAGGACATAAGCCTGCTTTGGAGAGGACCCACTGACATTTCTCTTTGGTGCACTAGTTAAATTATTTTCCCTAACATTTTTGAAATCCATTTTATTCTGTTCATTTCCATCTTGACATCCATTTCATTAACGTTATAGTTGTCTCGTTTTCTCCATCTTTCTTGTTCTTTTTCTTTCTCCATTCTATTGCTATTGAAGGTTTGTGATTAGTCATGGGGGTACGGGGCCCAATTTTTTTCAATTTTCTCCTAACCCCTACACCTTCGGTAGTCATCAATATTATATCTCCAGATCTATATCAGCCATACCAAAACTCAACCAATGGACCTTTCATTGAAGCAAGGTATCAACTGCATTAAAAATTCATTTACCCTTGCTAATATAAGATTGTGTTGTGTGTGTAGATGGCAATCATGCAACAAAGGATTGGATCTGGAGAGAACACATGAAATGGAGTAGTGCTGGAAGTAGCTATGCAAGGAGCAAGATCAATGGTGCACTTACGAATGGACAACAAAAGGCGCAATCCTGGTGTTGGAAGCAACAAAACTTCTTTCTCTCTCTTTCTCAACTGCCAAATGAGGCCTGATGTCAAATGTAATAAGGTGTTCACTCTTGTTGTCATGAACACCAGTTTTGTCTTGTCTTGTAATGATGATCCGTTCACATGTCATCCCATTAGTTCCATTTTGAGTCAATAATCCCATACCTTCCCAATATTTTGTAAGGAACTCGAGGACGATTTTTTATTTAGTGATGGGGGTATGATGGGACGTGATATTGCGTACCCGATATCGCATCTGCCGCGATATCGCGTTGTCCCCTGTGATATCACGTACATGATATCGCGGTGTGCCGCCAAGTCTATAAATAAGAGGCGGCTCTCCCTTGTTTTCCATCTAGATCTAGACCCTTAGCAAAACTCTGGCAGTTTTACCTCTCCAGAGATAGAATATTTTCCATGTGCCTGCAGTAGGAGCTTCAAAGTGAACGGATCTTTATTCGAGCAAATATTGTACCTGAACACATGTTTGTGTACGGTAATAAAGAAGAACTTCTTGGATAAACCTTGTAGTGCATGGAATAGGCTAAATAGGATTTTATTTACTAGTATTTATTGTTTATCATTTACATGCTTTATTAGTAATTAAATCTCTCTCAACCCTTCTCTCCTAGTTAAGTGCCTTAGTATGACCGCTTCGAGCACGTGCATTATGCTTGGTGATCCCAGCAATGACTAGCATTTGGTAATCAAGGTTGCATCAGTTCAGGGTGTGAACGGTAAGTGGGAATGGATGCTGATGCTAGGTTAATTAAGACTTAGATAGTTAGTTAAAGTTAGTAATTAGTCTCTTCAACCCTTCACCTTTTCAGCATAGGAGATAAAAATAGAAAAGCTATAAAAATCATATCCCTCAGACTTACTTAACCATACACCATGACAAATACAAGTAAGTCAGGGAAGATAACTAATAATTAACCTTAAGTGTTCCATGAGGCGTGTAGGCACTTAGTCTGTGGAGTTCGACCGGATCACACATGTAACACTCGTATTCGTATGGTTGAGTGTAGGGGTACCTCGCCACTCATCAATCATGTTCTTTAATGGATTCTCTCTCTCCTAGAAGGATTAAGAAAGTACTAAGTAAGATTTTCTACCTTAATTTTTTAGCTATTATGGGAATCAACTCATTAATTACATTAATTCTAGCTACACTTCATATATTTCTTACTTCATCAAACTTGACATTATTATTCCAAGCTCTATAAAGAATTATATCAACACAATTAATTGGAAGCACATCATAGTTCAAAACATCATGAAAACTCCCAATTTAAAATTTCAAGGTACATTATTCCCTCACCTCTTGAGAAAAATCTCTAGGAAACCAATGTACCTTGTCAAGTTTAGAATGAGGATTAATTACCAAAACTAATCTAGTAACTATCCTAGAAGAAATAAAATTTTCTAAGGTTCCCCATAAATCAAAAAATGGATCCATTCCTTACTAAGAAAACATCTAGTCCCAATCCAAAATAACAATTTTCTATTAGGATGATATCCTCTATTCACATTTTCTAGGAATGCATAAGGATTTAAGATAAAAAATTCCTTAATATTGGGAGCATTTGGATTACTCTCTAAAGATCTTGGCGAGATGTCTCCTCCACCTCCATGGTTTTTACATCCTTGTCCTTAGCTACTGTGAGAAGTGGACATTTCAATTTATTGTGTCCTCGTTCTCTACATTTGAAGCATTAAATCTTGGATGGGTTATTTCCTTGATCCTTACCTCCTTTACCTTGGTTAATTTTGGCTTTTTCCTTTTCATTTATCTTCTCTATTTCTTATCATGAATACCATCTTTGTCTTTATATTTGAACTTTGATCCCTTGTCTTTCTTCTTGGAAAGTTTTTTTTCCCTCTTGCTTCCAAATTCACTTTGTTTCTTTTCTATCTTAAGTGTTAAATCATATGGCTCATCTAGAGTTTGTGGCTCATAGAATGAAACCTCTTGTTAATATGACATTTTAAGACCTAAAAGATTTAAGCTTAGTGATAGTTCTCCTAGTTCACCTTAGCTTAATGGAATAGATCACAAAATTCAATGTAAAATGATTTGATGTTCTTATCACCTTGCCTTAGAAATTTCAACTTCATAATGATTTCTTATCTATGAAGAGACTATTTAAATTTTATTCTCAACTTATATTTCATAAAATTATAATCTTGGATGGGTTGACCATTTTATCTTTGATAAGGTTAAGACTTCTTTTTCCATTAAGTAAAAGTCATACCTTCTAATTTGAATTCAGTAATAGATACCCATAATTGATTTAATATCTTTTCCAACTTGAAATGTTTGTCAAGTGCCTTTAGCCAACTTGAAAAAGAATTGTTTTAATCAATACCATTGAAAGTCTTCAACTCAACATACAAGAGTCTTTTAGCATTTTAAATGCTCTAGTAAGTCTTACTTCATTTTCACCATCAAGCTTGGTATGGAAAAAAGTAGAGACTAGTAATGAAGCTTTTGGAATTATCATCTAAGGAATAGGATTTCCTTTCATTAAAATCCTTTTCTAATGGGTTCCAATACTTCCATAGTTAAATTATATTTTCTCATAATTTCCTCCACCTAGATATGAAACTTCTTCATCACCATTTGAACATGAATGCTCAAAATCTATGTGTATCTAAACATGGCTACGATCCACATTCCTCTCTACCTTTGCACTAATCTCATCCAACTAAGAAACCATTAGTTGGAAATCAAACTTCATCTCTCCATGTTTCATTTTAGCACTTGCACCTATTTCTTCTTATGCACCATGTAAATTTGACAACAATTTGCAACCAATTCCAAGCACATGCAATGCTAAGCTCTGATACCAATAATTGATGGAGTAGATTAATTCTAATTAAAGTAATCTTAAATCCACTAAATCTAGATATTATGAAATACATATCAATATGCTAGAAAAAAATAAAACTATCTATCTTTGATTATTGAAAAGAAGATTACAATAGGGCTTCATAACATAAACACATCCAAAACACACTCACAATACTCAAACAATGCTATAGAGTAGGAGGCTCTACAACCATAAAATGGCTATTCTCAATGTAAGACACAAAAAATAAATAATCTCTCCCATAACTTGGGACTGAGATCTCAACTCACAAGCACACAAGATATACACAAATAGATCAAACACACATATAAAACTTGATCACAAAGTTGCGACTTTACTCTTTTACTCTTCCACTTGTGTTGTCATCTCTTAAGCTCTCATCTCATGATATCTTCATGGCATCTCATGATTTATCATGGTGATAAAAGCATGAAACAAAACTAATATTTATTGACACAAAGAGATAAAAGTCTAGAATTCCTTCCTCAAGTTAACTTGAAGTTCCCATAATGTCTATCTTTTTCTCCATTATTTTGGTTGTTTCTTGAATTAGAATTCTTAATTTTAGAAGTTTTCCTACTCATTTGGGTAGTCTCGGACCTTCATAAGATGTCTCACTGTTAAACTAGAGATGTAGATGGGATGTCTCACCTTTTCTTGAGATGTCTCCATAATAGCTAAGATCTGTCAAGCACACTTGGGACATCTCACATTTTTTGAGTTGTCTCCTATCATTTTAATACATCTCACTCTCCTATGACAAGTCTTACCTAGGATGATATTCATACATTCTAGACATCTCCACTAAGAATGTAAATCTTGGACAAGATGTTTCTTTGACCTTCAAGATATCTCCATAGAGCTTGAAACTTCTAAAAATCTCACATAGGAAAGAGAGCAAGGGAATCGAAAGAGGTGTCCCTATACCAATACCCAAATGAAGACTAAACCAACCAAACCTTGAAAGAACCATATCTTTAAAACTAGCTAGGATTATGATACTTTACATATGGTAAAGTTGGCATTAAAGCATAATATTTCTTTGAGAGAGCTAAGTAGTAGTTGCATATCAACTAATCAAAATAGTTTAAACCATGTTAGATACTATAGTAAAATGTTTGTTTATATTTTTTTTTTGTTTTTTGTTAGTATGAGATCCTTTTAGAAAAAATTAGGATAGATACCCTCTAATTATAGGTACAAGTTCTAGTTTTTATGAAATATTTGGAGCATGAGGCTATTCTTACTCATGACATTTTTTTAGAAAGAGGAGTTTTCATATCTCTTTTTGAGGACAAAAATTAAGTTAGATTGCAGCATAATGAGGTATTAGCTTAGTGGTAAGATTTTTGATTTAAAAGCTTCAAGTCATGGATTCAATTCTGGTAGAAAATATTGAGTTATAAATTTTTAAAAGATCCATCCCTGTTAAATTAGAATAATGGTGCTTCTTCATCATCCTAGAATAGTTCTTATTTTGTCAGATTATCACCAATGTAATTATAAATAGTGAATTTTTTAGGCTTTGATGAAACTAAGTAGAGGTTTGAGCTAGTGGGGCTTTAGTTAGTCTAAATTGATGTAGCTTTAGTTGGAGAACAATCCTAGAATGTTGATAATTTTAAATGAATCATGGAAGGAAAAATTAACTAATACAAATGTACATATTTAATACAAATACTTGAAGGCAATATGAACAATCATAGGAAAATTAAGAGGTTATCTTAGTAATTAGTGTAGAAATGGGTATAATATTTCCCATTTTAATAAATGATGTAATTCTTTGGGAAAAGTTGCTATGAAAAATATGGATTAAGAGAAATAATTAAATCTTTAAAAGAGGTATACTATTTTATTTAGATTAAGAAACTGTAGCAATATAGGATGAGTCACTTTGTAGTGTAAGAAATATCTATTAAATGATCATATATGGTTTAATGGCCTAGCTATCTTGGTTTGCTTTTATTCAATCATATTGCTAGATATTAAGTTTTTTTAATTATTTTTCAAGAATGATTGACAACTTTCCTTATCATATGCAACATCTCTTAGCTCACTTCTTCCTTATTCTCTATGATTTCTTGTAACAATGAGACGTTAGCCTAGTGGTAAGACTCTTGATTTGAAAACTCCAAATCATAAATTTGGTTTTGGTGGGCAATACTAAGTTATAAATTTCTAGTTAAATCATTCATGTTTTGACAAAAAAATTTATGAATGGATGTAAGGGATTTAGTTTCTATTATAGGTTTTGGTGATTTAATCATCTCTGTCTCTATGGTTTCAAAAGTGAAGGTTTTGTGGTAGAAATATTTTTGGCAAGGAATGATCTAAAGATTAAAAATACTAACATTCCTTATTGTAGAGACTAGAAAGAATTCCAAAGCATTTTATTTTGTTTTACTTGATGATTTATATGAATCCATGTTAAAAGATATCACTTTTCGATACATAGTTATACTAGCTATTAGATTTATTCATCTAATATGAGTTTACATCACTGATTCAAGCTCTCCTTGAATGCTATGGAATTAATGTTTTACATATAAAGTATTTTTTTGAAGCTTTCATAATAGCCAATTTTAAAATTGTTGAGAAATTATTAGATCTTAAAGCTCTTATGTATTAGCATAATACTTTTATTTCTTGGGAATGAAAATTGGATTTTTTATCCTTATTCTTCTAATTACTCTAAAATTTCTTGCTAGATTAAATTAGAAAATCTTAATCTTATCTTGTAAATTATTGAAAGAGAAATTATTGTAGCATTAGCATAATCTTAAGGATAAAGTTAAAAATATTACCAAATGAAATGTAGAGCAAATGGTATTTTGTAAAGATTAATTTATGACAAAGGAAGATAAAATTAAAACTAAAGGTTAGTAATCAGTATTTTTCCCAGAAAATCACATATTATAATTTACAAGGATGTTGCAGCTATGTCATCATGAAGGAAATGTTATTGGAATCTATCCTATTGTCAATAAAAAAGTTGTTCATGAGGAAAAGAAATAATAACTTTTAGAAAAGACAAATAATGGAGGTTTTTAGTAGGTACCAATGAAATCCTCTTCAACAAATTTTCATATGTTTACTAATCCTTTTAATTTTAAAGGTGTCAATAAAATATTAATATGTAAATTGAATTCATCTTTGGAAAAAGAGAAATTTTAGTAGGACCAATAGTGGAAATACTAATGTAGAAGGATTTAACTTAGTACAATATAGAAAGATGAGGCCTATAGATTTCACTTTGAATCTAATAATCCTAAAGATATCTGCTTCTCTCTCTCTACTTATACTATTATTTGAAATGTTTTTTCATAACACAATGCTATTTCACCTATTAGTGACATGAATTATGAGAAAAATACTAAGCTTGATAAATCAAGGATAAAAGCCTCCTCCTGCACATCTTAATGTTAGTTTTATCATGGAACGTTTGGAGCCTCTCTGATAGGTCCAAAGCAAAGATTGTTGAGGAGTATTTTTCAAATCAATATTTATCTCTAGATTTTTGTTTCCTACAAAAAATTATAATTTCAATGTCTGATATTGAGTTTTTTATGTAAATTTATTTTAAAAAATTACATTATATTTTTTGTTGTTCATGAAGTTAATAAAGAAGGTGTTGTCATTCTTGTTAATAAAAATTTAATTAGTAAAGTTTTGAATTCTAGCTTTGATGACCTTGGAAGAGTTATTTGAAATACTTATCATAGTGAAAAAGAAGATTTTGGACTCTATAATATTTATGCTCCTAATATTTTTTAAAATCAATTAAAGGTTTAGAAATATCTTTTAACTTTGTCTAAAGTTTCTTCCATTATTGAAGTTGATTTCAATATTGTTGAAAGTCCTTTAAATAAACTTGATGGAATTTGTTATAATATGTCTTCTCAAGAAAAATAAGATTGATGCAATTTTAAAGAAAAATATTTTTTTGATGTTAGCTGTTTGTTTTTACATCATTCAAATGAGAAGAATTATACTTGGTGTAATTATCAACAAGGAATTGATAAAATTATTCTTGACTTGTTATATTTTACATATCTAATGTTTTTTTTTGGAAGCCTACAAGGAAAAGTAGAAGTGCATATAGATGTTACTTTGTCAAATAATTTTCCTATTAGCATTTTTCTCTCTAGAATTAATTCTTCCTATTTTTTAAAACATGAGATTTTTCATATGACTCTTACTATGTGAGTTCTTAGGACCTAGTGAGAAAAATATTTTGAATTCTATATGGAATTAAAAAAAAAGAAGCCTACTAGTGAGACTGATTAGATTGATTGGTGGTAGAAAACTACTTGCAAAGTCAAAATTTATGTTAGATGAATCAAGAATAATTTGCTAAGAGCAAGCATAAAGTTGAAGAAGATCTTGTAGAATCTATCAAACAAATGCAAATTCTTTGAGACCAAAATCCTTTTGAATTATAAACTCAAAAAGCCTTGGCTAAAGCTAGTTATGCTAAACAATATTGGTAATTATGCTTTTAAAGCCAAAAGTACTTTCACATGGGTTGGCTAAAAATTGAAGATGAATTATGCAAGGAATTTTTTGAATGTTTAAAATGAAAGGATCAAGGACCTAAACTAAAATCACTTTATATAAATGATTATGTCTTTTCATATCCTAAAACTATGGATAATATTTTTAGTAAATCATTTTTATTTTTTTTTCTGAAGGTTTTAGTAGGAAATCCTTCTAGGCCTTTATTACACATATTCCTTATCATATAATAGAAGCACATTAAAGTATTCTTGAAACAAAACTTAAAGTGAAATAAATCAAAGTAGAAACCTTTAGTTTATAAGATGGTAAAGCTTTAGGTTATGATGGTTTTCCAATTTAATTATTTAAGAAGCATTGGGACATTGTTGAAGATGATCTTTTTTATGTTTTCTAAGAAGCCATTAAAACCGTTTCTATTAGTAATAGTGTTAATAAATGTGTGATTTATCTTCTTCCTAAAAATTGAGATTTTTAACATATTAGTAGGTGAAGCCTTATTACTATTGTTAATAATATTTATAAAATTTTAGCTAAAAGCATGGCTCACCAAATTTAGAAGGTTATTAAGGATATCATTACTCTTAAGCAAACTAGTTTTTTTAAAGATAAACATATCTTAAATAACATTATTATATCTTAGGAGGAAATGTAGTTGGCTTCTTAACTTAACTAGGATATTGATTTTATTAAGTTAGATTATGCAAAAGCTTATGATAGGAATGAATGGAATTTTATTAATTGTCTTTGTAAATGGAGATTTGGTGATTATTTCCTTCATCTTGTCCATACCATTCTCACTAATGCTAATTTTCAAGTTGCTACTAATTTTGGATTGGGTTCCTCTTTCTCTTCAATCGTCAATTTATTAAGATTTTTCTCTAGCTTAGTTTCTTTTTATTCTTTTTGTAGAATTTCTTTTACATAATCTGCATTATGATCTATAAAAAAATGTTATTAAAGAAATTTCAATTAATAATTAAGGTATGTAGTTTTTTGGCATGTATTTTGTAGATGATTCTATTGTTATGATTAACAATTCTCTACAATATATCAATACTCTTATAGTTAGAGTGAAGGATTACTAAATGTTATCTCGCTCTTGTATCAGTTTTCAAAAATCTACTATTTATTGTAACACTAATATTGATGAGTTGGTTACTCTCAAGAATTAGAAAATCTTAAGATTAATAGTAACACTAAGTAAATATATATTTTCTTAAGATTACTATTAACATATATATTGTTACTAAGAAAATCTTAACATATATATTGTTACTAAGAATTACTTACTAACATATATATAGTGTTACTAAGTAAATATATATTTTCTTAAGGTTACTCAAGAATTAGAAAATCTTAAAAAAATATNATTGTATCATTTATATCAAACTTTCCCATGTCCATACTATTCAAACATGAGGATTATGAGAAAATTTTTCTGTTATTAATGTTCATTGATTTAGTCGATATAGATTGATATCATTGTATATTTTCATATTAAACTACATTGCATTTATGTTTTTTAGATATGAGGGTCTTAGAAAAATTTTTATATTATCATAGTTCATCAATTTATTCCATGAATTTATATATCATTGTATATTTTCCAGTTGAACTTTATTGATTTAATCGATATCATAGTCAATGAATTGAAGGAAAATTCTTTTGTAAAATTGATTAGAATTGAAAAATTGATACATATATGATTTCTTAAGACATAAAAGTATTGATGTCAATCAAGATTTTGAAACCCTAAGGATTTTCTAACTTTTCATATTTTTATTGACATCAATTTTGCAGTATCCCTTGATTATGTAAACTTTCCTATCATAGAACTTAGAATCTCGTAGTATATATTGATATGGGATTTTAAAATTTATTAATCAAAGAATAAATTTATTAATCAAATTTATTTATAGATATTTAACCATGCCTTCCAACCTATACGTTTTATCATATGACATTATTCACTTAAGGTATGGAGTATTAGGTAAAAAATGACATACAACTTAGTTAGGAAGGTCCACCTAGGATTACCTAGATTAAAACTTCTCCTCAGAAGGTTTGCTACATTCATTTGAAGGATGAATTATAGTATCAAGGTTTCTACTCTTATTTTTTAAGGATCCAAGATGCATTTCTTTCAAAAACTTCATTCCCTAACTTGATCTTGGATTAGCTCCCATGTTGGTTGTATCCTACTATCCTATCCTTTTACTATAATAATAGCTTTCTCCTAATTAATCTAGGTTAGATCCTTAATCTAGGTTAATTATATTAATTAATTATTAATGTAGACTAAGAAATAATCGAGAGAATAGACCAAGAGAAAGTATGCCATGATTTTTATATACTCTTCACTATTAATGATGCATGGGTAAGCTCTAAACTTCCAACAATTAGTGTCCATAATGCTCCAACCATAGTAGGGATCTCAATGACTAAGGCATGTTTGGGAACCTTATGAACGTTCAAATAGGTTTAATTACCCATGGAAATTATATTTAGCAGTCTTAGAGTTTGATAATAATCATGTATTGGTATAGTGTTAGTTTGAAGGTTATTTATGAATTAATAATAAAAATAAAATACATATTTGACATATTGAAGGAAAAAAAGAAAAATAAGAGATAAATTATTCATTTTAGGTATGAAATTTTACAAGCTAAGAGTTTAAATAAACTGAGTAAGAAGAATTTTTGTTAATCAGAAGATTATTAATTATGCTACTTACTCAGGTTAGTCAATCCTTTCTTTAACAGTACTATATCCTATCTATTTAAAGTAGTGGCATCCATTTTCCTTTTTTTCTTGTTGATTGCCTCTCTATCCATAATCACTTTGATCATAGAAGGGGGTTCTTGTGGGAGTATGTCTCTTCTCATTATTGAAGGTTCTTAGGAGGCTCTTTTTATTTTAAAGCCTCCTTCAACCATAAGGTTTTAGTGGGGGCCCTTTTAATTCTTTTCTTTTAATTGAATGTGTTGCTCATAGGGGTTCTAATCTTGTTTCATTTTATTGGACACTTTTACCACCTTAGATGCTAGACCTAATATAACACATCCTTTCCTCCATATTGACTATCCAAGTAAGTAACCAATATAAATCTTATAATTATAAACATTGGCCTATATTTAGTTATTTTATCTTCTACACTTATAAAACTTGAACCTAAGGAACATTATGTTTAAGAAATAATAGGATTTATTATGCCAACTTAGTATTATAGTGTGGTTCAATGGTATTTGTTTAGTATCTATTTTTATTATGGTAACGTTCACCCTTAGATGGATTTTGAATTTCAACCTACCTATCTCAAGGTAGGGGAAGCTATCCTTCTCCATTGCATTCCAGACATGATGCTACTAAATTCTTTATAATCCCAATGAACAATAGAATTTTTTATTTCTCTGTACATTTTAAAGGTAAAAGTTATAAACATTTGGTTATTATTTAATTTATTTTACATTATTAAATAAAGTATTTTATTATCTAAGCTAAAATTACTCTCTATCATTTTGGCTTTTAATTGACCATCTTGATACTTTGGTTCCTCTATAGAGTAATTAGAATCGCTTAATTCTACTAACTCATCCTCCCCAGATTCTTCTATCTAATGTTGGTGATAATGCTTAAGTCTTTGGTCATTTACTAGAAGTGAGTTAGAGAGGTCTTTAACTAGTGTAATTAGGACACTACCATTACTATATGATTGTAATACTAGATGTGGAACTTTCCATCAAGTTGTTAATTTCCTTAGAAATTTATGTAGTCTCATGTTAGATAACAAAAATTTATCTTCTTCTGAAAATTTTTTATTTAGTATATTCTTATCATGCATATACTTCATTTTTTTCTTAATTATTGTTTGTTTATTAAGTGCATGCATGCTTCATTCATCAAGTTTATGAAGTTACGTCATTCTAAAGTTTTAATTAAGTTCTTTAATAAAATTTAGTTGATGTGCTAATCATAGAGATTGATATTTTATTTCAATAGGCAACAAACATTGTTTACTATAAACCACCTAAAAGTGTGAATAACATAAGTTTGATTTATAAGTAATCCTATAGGTCCAAAGTGCATCTTGTAATTTTCTAGGTCAATTCTTCTTTTTAGCACACATAGTTTTAGTTTAAAGTTTTAGGATGATTGTATTAGCATTTTAAACTTGACCATTAGTTTAAGGATGGTAGGTAGTGGCTATCTTATGTTGTATTGCATAATATTTAAGGAATTTTTTCATTATTTTCTTTATAAAATGCATTTTCCTAATTGCTAATGAGTGCATGGGGAGTTCCAAATCATGTTAAAATAGTTTTTCTTAGAAAAGCTACAACTACCTTAACATCATTTTTTGGGGTAGCTTTAGCCTCTACCCATTTAGTAACATAATCTATACATACTAGGATATACTAATATCCATTGAAAGGTAGAATTGGTTCTAAAAAATCTATATCCCAAACATCAAAAGGTTCCATTATTAGAATGGAGTTGAGTGACATTTCTTGTCTTTTAATCATTACCCCTAAACATTAACACTTATCACATCCTTGGAAATATGTGTAAGGATCTTTAAAGATAGTAGGCCAATAAAACCCACTTTGTAATATTTCTTATAACTATTCTACAACTATCAAAATGTCCTCCTTGAAGGTCATCATGACACATTTGAAGGATTTCTTATTGTTCCTCTTCCATAATACATCTTCTTCTCACTTTGTTCTTACATATTTGATAGAGGTATGGTTAACTCCAAAAGTACCTTGAGACTTCTTTTAGAAAATACTTCTTTCCTTCTTGACTCGATTTAATTGGGGTTTTCATTATGGCTAAATAGTTTACTATGTTAGCAAACCATGGGTCCTTTTTTACTAGAAAAAATTTCAAGTCTAGAAATATTTTTTGCTACAAAATTTTCTCTACCCCTTTTATCTAGGATCTCAAGGACTAATTCTTGAAGTAAAAGACACCATCTTATAATCCTAGCATTTTCTATCTTTTTATTCACTAGGAATTTTATGGCTAAATGATCACTGTATACCCTAGTTTTGGATCCTATTATGTAATAATTGAACTTATCTAGATTAGACATAATTGCTAAAAGTTCTTTTTCAGTAGTTGTATAGTTTAGATGGGCCTAATCCAAACCTTTGGAATTATAGCACTTTATCCTAGACTTATTTTCTCTATCATCCATATCACTAGCATCACATATTAAGTTAAAAGAAATATTTCAATTAGGTGAATTAATCACTAGAGCTAGAGTTACCCTTTTCTTAAGCTCTATGAAGGCTTCTTGATAATCATTAGACAATATGAAAGAAACATCTTTTTCTAAAAGCTTATAAAGAGGTTTAGCAATTTTTGAGAAATCTTTAATAAACCTTCTATAGTATTTTGCATGACCCAAGAAGGATCTAAGTGTTTTTAAATTGGTTGGGGTTAGAAGTGTAGAAATTACCTTAACTTTTTCCACATCCATTTTAATTTCTTCTTTAGAGATTACGTGTCCTAAAACTACATCACTTATTATCATTTGATGAGCGACTAGGTACCCCTACGCTCAACCATATGAATACGAGCATTCACGCATGATCCGGTCGAACTCTGTGGATAGGCTAGTTGTGGTATCTAGATCGTTACACGTTGATTGCAGTTCGTTGTCTTCCCACCTGGACTAGTATTTTCTTTGTCACGTATGGTTTAGTCCAGAGTGAGGCGTATGATGTGATCCTAACTAATGCTACTCCTAGAGACAATGGAAAATAATCTAGGTTAAACTAATGAATAATAGGAAATAAGGTCTAAGCTAACCTAAGTGCAATGAGCATCCATTCCTTAATCATTCGTACACATCTTGGACCTCGTGCATGACTACTACTAGGGTTACCAAGCGTAGATCCTAGGTACACTTCTGAGTTACGAAGTAGTCACACTTGAATGCTCGTGATTAAGTCGTACTCATTCTGCATTTAACAATAGGAATAGTAAATGACGATCAAGAAATTTTAACTATGAAAAAAATAAATAAAAATAAAAATTAACAATAATAATTAAACTATTAAAACTAAGTGAATGCTGCAATGATGAAGTAATCTCAATCTTTATTTCTGGTCATGTGCGCGTCCAAGTACGTCACACTTGAATAAAGGTGCTGTACAATTACAAGCATCACACTGCGGGCATGCACTTGGGAAAATAATCTAACTAATATAGAAACAAAATGCAAGGGCTTCACTACAACTACTCAAAGCCTACCTAAATGAGGCAGAAGGCCCTCTTATTTATATGCTAGGATAGGTGGCTATGTAAATAGGGCCACGTTGATGCACGAAGGCTACGTTGACGGGACCACGTCAACGTGATTGCATATATGGGGCCCAATATACATGGCCTATTCGACACATTGACTATATAGCACTTCATCATACCCCCACGACTAAGTAAAAACTTGTCCTCGAGTCAAAGAAAGTGAGGAACAAGCTCAATTGAATACACAGTGGATAGGTATGGGATTATTGACTAACTAGAAATTTACTCATGCCACAGTGTAGAATTAAACAAAATTTGGACACAGACACAAAAGATAAAACTTGTGTAACACATGGGGTTCCCGGTAGTGGTGGGTCCTCCATGGATGCCTTTCCTTTGTTCTATCCATCAGGCTTCTAAGATTGATATCATTCAAGAAGCACCTAACATTTCTCCTCTTCTATTTGAGGATTATGAGCCATCCATGCTGATGTTCCAATGTTTGATGGAGTTGACACTTTTCATGGACATGGCAGCTGCGGGAACACTTGATTGACCTTGACATGCCATGCTGTACATAGCCTTCGTTCCTCTTCATAGGCTCAGGCCTCAACCTCTCCTCCCTTTTCTTGGATAGATTATGCAGTAATAGGAGTTTCATGATGGATACTGAATGATTGCCTTCTGCTCTGCATGTTCTACATGAGGTCCTTGGCCTCTGCCTCCCCTAGGTCATTCGGTGGCACCGTGAGGAGGTCCTCCTTATTGTCTTCTTTTAGGGGCCATCTATAATCACATAAAGATCAATTTTTAGTAAGGTTATTAAAATTTTTTTAATGATTTCATACCTTACTCATTACCTTTAATAAATGTTGCATTCTTTACTTAGTGTGAATTTAGAGTTAGATATTTTTCAAGGAAGTTGCCCTAAGAGTTTAATGTCAGACCTGGTTTTGAGGAACATTGGATAAAATGATGAAAAAGGAAAGAATAGATTTGGAAATGAAGTACGCGGAGGGTATAAGATGATGTGGTGGCTTGCAACAAGTACAAATTACAAAAGTCACACAAGTGGGTCCTCCCCAAAGCAGGTTCCAACCTATATGCCCTTGCGTAACCACACCTTAAAATGTCTGTAGGCACTAGCAGGGTTAAATGTAATCTATACCGATGCAAAAACACACACACATGTCGATACCACCGTGATGAGGTATAAATTCAATGCTATACAAAACATGAGTCACAAATACATGAATAACGAGATGGAATGAATTGGAGAAAGGATTGTAGAGATTGGGATGTGAGGTAACTGACACAGGGCACAATGAATCCTGCGTGTAAAGCATGATTAAGGTGTCATTAACCCATCATTCCAAGATTAGGATCAAGTCCATTCCTATGATCAGTGACATTGCATCATTTCATCCAATGATGGACAACCATAAGAGCACCATGACAGCAAGGCATACAATCACTTGGCATTTTGTGCAAGGGAGGAGTGACTTGGAATTTCTTTACGGCATACTTTTTGTTGGGCGCTTTTGTTGTTTTTTTTGAAAAGCTTGTCTTTATTGGGTGCCTTTAATACTCTTACTCCCATTTTTTGTTAGATCTACAAGGATCTTAGTACAACCAAGCTGCATGATAGCACCTACAGATATCACCAAAAAGAATCCACAAGTTCCCTTGATGTCACACCTTGGTCATTCCCTCTTAGTCCATCATTCTTCACTTTGGGTACAATGAGCACAAAATTACTTTAATTTTTAATGATGTCAAGAATATCATCGTACCCAGTGTAGAACCTCTTATTAATAGAATGGTTGGGTGGATGTGATGGGCTCACTATTCAAATAATTGATCACCTAAAACTCAATACCTCAACCAACAAGCCACATGAGTGTTTTATTCATGGATGGTATTACTCATAAAAAGACAAAAAGACAAAAAGATAAAATAATAAATTAAAAGGGTGAAAAATTGGAAAAAAAAAGTTGAAAAATTAAAGAAACAGAAAAACATTTATTAATTCTATGTTGTTAGAATGGAGGATACCCCCCATAGCTAAATGGTTGAGCATGGCTAGAATTAATAAATGGAAGGTGGAGATCCTTGCATGTTGAAAATATTGGGACCCAGTCATACTTACCCTATTGGGGTTCACACACTTGATTATAGTTGACATAGTGGGGCAAGTTATAAGATGTGGTTAATTTATAAGGAGTTGACTCACTATGGTACTTGTGACTGTGAGATGGTATGCAAGGATCAACATGTCTCCCCATGTGGTAATATTCATTGGGCCCCATGGTGGTTGGAGTGTTGATTGGTGGCCTAGATAGAGTAACATGAGGCATTGGGTTCAAAGAGGAAGATGCACCACAATGTTGGATTTGTGCTGAGTTGGCAGATGCAGTGGTTTTTGAACTGTGGTGTCCCTTTCGAAGATCACATCTAAAGAAGGGATGCCTTCGATGTTGTGAAGGACCTCCATTGCTATTGACAGTAGCAGCACAAGTAATGTTTGTAGGTTGGTGCTGTGGTGCAAAATATTCTGGCATAGCTGGCGGTGATGTAGAAGGGGGTGAAGTATGAGAATATTGAGGTTGAGGAGAAGTGTAAGGCACATGAGGTGGTGATCTTGTTGGAGAGGACATGGGTGGATAGTACTAAGGAGAATGATAACGATGAGGTGAGGTAGAGGATGTTGATCCCATTGGAGAAACAGGATGTTGAACATAATAAGCATTTGGTGCTGCAACATATGAAGGGTATGGTCTAGTTGGCAGTGGCCTCCCCCATGACTAAAGGTTTTTGCCACTGTGGTTGGAAATAGTATGTTTTTACAAAATCTGGATGTAACATTCCTCCTCAATGCTTATGTAAATATGAAAAAATTGGACATTGGCCTTAGGGGTGATTGTACAGATAGACGTTACATTGACACGTATGATTGGCAGTTGAGTTCTTATCCTTATTCTCTTCTACCCTTCTTTCTGATTGTCGCATGGTGTCCTGTCCTGTTTCTCGATTTGGCATAGTTTGTCCTCTAATAATGTTGGCATATTCTCCACATCTTTTATGTGCCTAGTCTGTCATCTTATTAATCTTTGCCTAAATTTCATCTAGTGATTATAGGATTGGCAAAGATGATTCCACCTCCTTGAAGTGAGTTGATTTCTCCTCTTCATGATCATGGACCCTTGTTAAGTTGAGATTTTAGTCCTTTTGAGAGCCTTAAAAATTCTCCCATTTAGTTATTTCTCCTTCTTCTTTTGCTATCCTCTTAATAAGCTCTTGGAGTTGATGGGTT